>OX235274.1:1838361-2073208 GCA_944472155.2 Trichobilharzia szidati
CGTTGTCTTCCAGGTGGGATAAATGCCTTCAAGCTTTTGAAGTTTTAGTAGGAGTGGTTTGGTTTTTGTTGTGTGTGGTTGTTAGCCTTGTGGCTAACCTCGCCTGTTTTCCTGCATATAACAGGCAAGGTTGTAGCTAGTTGTCGGGCTCGAACGCCTAGCATGTTTGAAAAGCATTATGTCATTGAATGACCAACGCACGAATGATACGTTCCTGCCCACTTAACATAATCACCACACTAGCAGCCTAGTTGCATCTTCTTCCAAATTAAAAGTTGACGAGTAAGCTGACAGTTGACGGTGAAAAGACTGAGACAGACTTACAGTTGTCAGCGTGTCCTCTGTAAACGCGTAGCTGAACTTTACTCAGCATGCTTAATGAAAGGTGAGCAAAGAAAGATAAAGTCTTCAGCCCCTCCCCATACGTGATTTATCCTTCAAAGTCGTCCACAGAACCAAAATGCAACCACTCTGAAAGCTTACGTTTTCTACAATTATGCATAACCAGCTGCACCTCTACCTACACACGGAGAGAAACTTAAATTATGTGTTCAAAAACGTTTTGTTATACCCCTTTCTTTACCTTGACAATAGTAATATTCTTTTATCTTATTCTATTTTACCACTTGAATTCATTCCACTTCATTTCATCTTAGAGGTGATGGAGATTCCCGGCCAGCAGCATCAGCAACAGCAACAAAAACAGACAACAATCAGCATACATGGGCGAAGTCTGGAAGAAGCAGCCTCCTTTACCTACCTACCTGGGAAGCATAGTTTCAACTACAGGCGAATGGAACTGATAAGGATATCAGAGCAGCGAGGAAAGTTTTCATTTCTCTCAAGTCTGTGTGGAGGTCAACAGCACGCAGGATGAAAAATAAGATCCGGATTTTTCAACTCCAATGTGAAGTCAGTGCTACTCACTACACGGACCAGAGACTTGGCCTGCGCGTCACGAAGGATACTTGGATCAAACTACACACCTTCATCAACAGCTATCTTTGCTCAATACTTCGCTCAAGATCAGATGGCCGGATAGAAAAGATCAGCAACAGGAATCTCTGGCAACCGATTGTGCAACAAAAATGCAGGAAGAAATGGAGGTGGATTGGCGATACTCTAAGAAAACCATCAAGTAGGCGACATTACACGCTAGACCATTGCTCGAGTTGAACCCGAATAGGAGGCGGCAAGTCGGTCGTCAGTGCGAGAGTGGGGTGACATGGAGGAGGTGATGTGTATAGGAGATGAAACATATGGGCAGATGTGGAGTCAGGTAAAAACGTTGGTGGAGAACCGAACACAGTGGAAACGTGTGATGGAAGCGCTATTTTCTTTCCTCTAAGAATTAAAGGAAATAATAATAAAATAATCATCTTGGCGGTCTTTAATTTTATCATTATCACACTCGTAATTTCTAAGGCAACAGCTGACCTACAAATCAACATGTTTAATAATCTATACAAGTTTTGTGATTTAGTCACTTCAACTTTTCCCCCTTAAAACATCATTTTGACTATTTTTATCCGTATCATATCTACAGTATTGACTGAGCAATTTCTAGTGCGGCTTAATGCCTTTTACCTGGATATAAATACGACTGTACAGCTCGAAAATGAAGTCGTTGAAAATGAAAAAACCAAAAACTGTGTTTATATATATTCAAACTTCCATTTACCTTCTGGTTCATAAATATGATTCTGAAAGTTGATTATTGAATTGTGTTCATTACAGGTGCTCTGAACCCTGAATAGAGGTGATGTTTTTCCTTAATGTCGTGGGGTGGCTAGTCTTAAGACAAAAATCTTCTCTATGACGGAGCTCACTGCAGGTTAGGCGAGGTATATGAGTCCACCGTTTGAGAATTGAATTGAGATCACTCGTGTGGTTCCCCAGAGGCTCCCACAGTGATCTATGAAAGCACGATTTTACTATTTGAAAGAAAATTTATGTATATAAGTTATAAATCTGTCTGAGTTATTTTAGTGTTTCCCGTCGATTACTTCATTTCGGAGAGAAATTCTTGGTCTTTGCTGATGCATGCCTCTGACTGACTCCTAGATTCTATTGCCAGCCACAATAAAACAACTAGTATGTAATATAGATGACGGAGAAAACATGCAGATCGCAAAGTTGTTGTTGATAAAGGGTTCTCATCTGAATTAATTCTGCTAACAAATATTTTAGTGTCATTCTAGACATCATCTGAACCTTTTGAAGGAAAAATTGACCGAAAGAAAGATTTCTTTTTTGATGATTCATGCAGGAGATTGTTGTAAACAAGAAAGAGGTTATAATCACATCGAGATTCAGCTGTATGAAGACACAGAAATTTCTAAGCAAACAATGCTCTGTGTTCAGCAACTGCTTTGCCACATCCCTGTGGGTTCCGAGTGGAACAAAGGGCTTCGATCGCTCATCTCCAGCTCATCCTGTTATCTTCGGTCCCTTTGAGTTTCATCCAAGATTGCTAACATGCTCTCATCTCCTCCAATGTCACCCTTTAATCAACACTCTACTCTCCGTTTCCCGTTCGAGATGTCACTCAGTGATCCCCTCAGAGTGTGATCAGACCAACTCTATGACCTTCAGCAAATTTGTTCGGGTATTAAATTGTTGGTTTGTCTGTTCCCAGAGTTCCTTGAGGCTAATGCATTCCGACTGGCAGTGTGATCTTCAAAATCAACCAGTTAAGTAGTCGATCGTAATTCCATTATAGGTAAAATTCATTTTGATAAAATTTCTCAGTGTTATACAGTAATGTTCATTGACGACGTTTCGAGCACAGTTTGTCGCCACCGATAATCATATCAAGTTACTCACACAACTTTCCAACTTCGTTTAGGAATAATTCCATTAATTCCCATCGATTGATTTGTTTGGTAGTAGTATTTTCCATATTTTCGGCATGAGTGATGGGTCATTCTTAATGCATGTGTCGGGTGCAGACTCCATGATCCAGGCAGGATTCAGTAATCAACCTCTCTCCACCTACCTATATTACTTTTTAGAATTTTGTGGTTGTTTGTTAATGCGTGAAATGCAATAGCTGAGCTTTTTCCTAAATTACTTATCTTTTCAGGGTCAACCATTTTTCCCTTAGCTAAGTTCTTATGTTCTGATAATCTGACTATCCCCAACCTACTAGTTTGACATAATTAGTTGAATTAGCTCACAGTCATTGAAATGTATTTTTGTAAATTATATCATTGTGCTTGTGCATCGGTGGCATAGCGGTTAGGACGCTCGCCGACCATGCACATGGTCCGGGGTTCGGTCCCCGGCCGACGCACTCCTTTACCTCACTAAGCCAGAACTAAAGCTGGTGGAGAGGAAAGGTTTTGCATGAGGCTAGTAACTCCATCCTGTAAAATTAAACAATGCTACAGAAATTTCAAGTCTCTAGCTTGAAGCCCTATGTCCCACTGGGAACGTGAAGGAATAAAAAAAATATCATTGTGTTCAATTGGGTCCATCGGGTCCTTTAACCTACAGAGCTTGTCTTACCTGAGTGAGTTTGTACGTTTAAATGCCACCCTAATTCTTGCTTTATTACGAATTCTACGTGGAGTCTCAGATGTACCCTCCTTGAATGGTATAACAGTAGATGGCTTATATTCTCTCTCTTATTTATGTTATCATTGTTAGTTTCACCATTATCTTTTTTTTGCTTTCGGCATTTTCTTATCTTCCTAATGAATTTTATACGATACTTATTTGATACCGACGCTTCTTCCCTCTGTTTCATTTCATCATTTAAGTGTTTTCTTATACTACTTAGTGATTTTGCATGGTTTGTTAGACAATTAACTAAGCCTGCCTTCACAAACAGATAACGAAAGGATGAGATAAATAACCATCTAAATATCTTTTGGAATGCGTCGGCTTTCTATAAACAGCAGTGTGTATTTAGCCTTCTTTTGTTCGTTTTATTTTACAATGTAACATCATGGCTAATTCTCCTTGTTCATTTTCCGATTCAAATGTGAATTTCATTCCCTCCACTAGTGAGTTTATGTGTGTCAAGAAGCTATAGATATGTTCCGTTTTAATACCGTGAAAGTGTGACCGACATATCTCAACCATATTTTTGGAGTAGAAGTTAAATGTATTAAAAGCAATATTTTTCCCAGCTGTCCATAAAGATATCTGCTTCAATAGGGAATATTAGCGATCCATCCCATTGCTACACCTTCCGTTTGTCTACATATTTTTCGTTGGAATTTAAAGGTAGTAGATGAGAGGCATAACTGAATTCCTAAAATAATTTTTTAATGGGCACCTTTGTCCTATGTGTAAATTCAGGAGCTACAGTTAGTTCTTTTTTATCCGCTTCTAAGGCCAAACTGACTGGTGTATTAGTATAAAGACTAGTTATATATGAAAACTAACCATTGTTTCATCATTCTCTAGTTGAATGTCATTTAGTTTATTTTTCATATCATATGAATTAGTTAGTCTAGAGATTGAACGGTTTCTAATGGGACACAGTATTAGAGCTACGTGTTTTGATAATTCTTAAGTAGGGGTATTCCTGAAATCTACTATTGGTCGCATGGTCATCATAACGTCATCAGTAAATATTACTGTATAACACTGTTAGACTTTAACAAAATAAATTTTACCCATAATGGAATTGTACTCTACCACAGTGCATAAGTTTTATTCTTAGATCAATAATCAGTCCAAAGCCTGTAAAGAGAGGGAAGTTTACGTGCGGGGCAGAAATACAAAGAATGAACCTATTCTTCGCCGGCATCAATAAGACGAAATGATGTGAGCTGGTGAAATACTTCGGTAAGTGAGTGAGCAAGCCGATGAGTATTCTTTCAGTGATATGTGGTGTGTATTCCTGATCATACAGTTCGAAGTACATAACAGTCACATTTAAATAGTTAATGATAATGAGAAATCTGTCTCCGCTGGCTTAGTTTCATTTTTTGCGATATCTGAAATTATGCATGTGGCATCTAAACCATTGGACAAAATAGCAGTTTTGGTGTGTTGCTCAATTAAAATTATAAGGTGGAGGAATACAGGAAACTGTATCTCAAGCACATTTAGAGAAAAAACTATGAGAAACGTAAGAGTGAATGATTATGAACCGGTAACTTGGCTTCAGATAATCTACCAGGACTTTTGTCAGCTGAGAATAAGAATGACTAGTCTTGGCTCTAACTCATTAAACACATTTTCATCCCATCGGTGAAGTGGTAACACGTAACCATCTGTTCAAAGGATGTACTTTTAGACAGCTAAGCCAACGTGCCAAGAAACGTCTGTCAAAATTTCCGGTAAAAACAGATAGAGACCGTCCTAAATTCTGTTTTGTCATATTCACTTGGTTGTGGCCACCTAGTGGACAAAAATGTCTTCCTGGAGATTCACCATATCTCACAGAATTTCTCCGATGGAATCCATATTCGTGTAGCTCATATGGTTGAGAAGATTGGCACTTGAATTATTCGTCGTAAACTACAAATTCAGAAGACGATTCAATCACTTCCCATCTCGTGACCACTGAAAACATAACAAGCTGATGATACCATATCCGACACAATTCTAGTATACTAATAGTCCTTATTTCATCTTTCGAAGGACTACTTTCTAATTTGGCTAGTAATGTGTTCGCGAAAATAAATCCTAGTGTGGATCCTTAAGCCACTCCGCCAACCTTTCAGTACATTTCATTTAAATGAGAACTGGACATTTGTCGTACATTTAACAGGAGTGCCCTACTTTCCATATTAAACACGTATCATTCACCCTATCACAAGACGGAAAGTGGTTGGTACAGCTACTTCAACCCTCACATGACGAGTTAGTAAAGTATAGCGTCAAAGATACCTTCCAACTTATTGATAAGATAAGAAACTTCAAAGCAGTTGGAAAATACATGACAGCACTTGATATTTCATCTGGTACCTCTGGTGGAAACTATCGATTATATCTGCGAACATAATATAGAAAGGAAATTGTTCACTAATATTCCTCTTAGTAATCTGAAACATCTACTTGTTTAATGTACAACAAATTTCCACTTCTTGCTTAAAAATGAAATGTACAGACAGCTTAATAGATTGGCCATGGGATTCTCAGTGGAATCTATTTTTGTGAACATATTTGTACTAAACCTTATCTTAAAAACTTATCGCATCTTCACTTAAACTTAGTTTTTCAAGTATTTATTTTTTGTAGAGATTTAGTTTGATTTTAATTTGTGGATGGTGACTACCAGTGGAATCCAGATTGTGCTTTCGTCCTATTCGAGACTCGTCAGATGGATGTACCTGCATTTCCCAATGAGTGATGATATTCCCACCGTAACATTCTGGATTCCACTGCTAGTCATCATACACCAGTTAAATTCTGATTTTATGACCAGACATGGTCAAAGCATTTACACAAGAAGCTGACATGTCAACCTGAGTCCAGTCAACCGACAAGAAAATCTAAAATTCAATTCTTTAATATTCGTTGTCTTTACAATAATGGCCAATTATGCAGCCGATAAATTTTTAGGTACAATAACAGGTTAGCTTTGACAGGCTGATCAAATAAGTAGTAACCATGTTACAATATATTGTGACATGAGAGATGATGATGGTAATTAGTCATAATGAAAATTTCATGTATTTATTCCGCTTTATGAATTTGAATACAGCAAGAACAACAGTGGTCTGTGCAGAATAATATGTCACCATCATTTACTCCTCTTGCCTTCTCATCAGGTGCTCACAGCCTAAAGAAATTATCATGTTTATAAACAGAACAACTTTAACATACTTGTGACTGTTACATGATTTCAGTTGAAAAGACGTTTCGAACTCAGTCAACACTGTTCAGAAAATTGGGCTTATATAGTTTTTACACAGACAGTTCAAGTTTAAACAAAATAAATGTATGCAAACACTGGTAAGTGATTTAAGTAATAAAGACGAGAGATGCGTAAACATTGAGTAACTAATAAATGGGGTACAATTTGAATGATTTTAACTAAAATCATAGCAAGAAAAAGCAAGCAAAATTACACATCAAAGGGAGGTGAGATTAAAGCCAAAGAATACTTAATCAAATAAAAGAAAGAATAAAGACATCCAGTTACCAGGATAGGCAAGAAACGACTGATAACTATTTTTTTCTGAATACATAAATCAGGTTTCAGGCATCTGATAGAAATTGTTTCAGCAGACTTGAGAAGAATTGAGCTATTTTTGCGTATTGATAATTTTAAAGGATTTTGTGTTCACCTCATGATTCTTATTGATGAGATGTCTGGCAATAGCATTATCGTAAGCGTTTCTTTCCCTTTGCGACGTAGGCTTTTTGGTACATGTTCTAATAATCGGAGTTGTGCCCATCTTTCTGTTCTTTGTATAGCGTGTGGAACGAAAGTTGACAAGTCAGTTGACTGTTCTAAAATGTGTCATATGACTGGCTAGTACAAAGTAGTATATACTAGAGAGGATATAGTAAGACTTAAAAGAAAGGTGCATCATGAAATAACCAATATGTGAAGTGAAACAGATGAAGGGATATATAGAGAAAAGCGAAAATATCACTATTAAGAAGCCAAAATAGTAAAAATGGAAAATTCAATTGTATTGAGAGAATGCTGCAATGAAGAGTATACGTTATAGTGAGTAATTATAAATGATAAGCAAAAAAGAAAAATCAAGAGATGAGAGGAATAAGCACTCTTGGATGGAAGAAGAAATTTGGATCCAAATTTGGACACGCTAAGAAAAACCTCTGAATGTGTTCTTTTTAGATACAATCCTACACCCTATATAACTTAAATCAGAGGAACAGTTGACCACCCCCCTTTGCTGGTGTATTCAGCTGACAATTACCAAAAGAAAAACATACGCCGCATGAATCCCTATTTCTAACCACTGATAATGAAAAATATCGACCAGATAACCTCAAGCATCGTCGAAGCGTTCTTAGTTACAGGCGAAAAGTTAGTTAATTCGCGAAAAATACCCATTAAGACATTGAAATAAGAACAAAATAGTTCAACGAAGAGTCTCTTTTCGGCCGAAAAACGTTAGTCAGTCAGAAATTCAAGTCAATAAAAGTTCAATAAAAAAAGCTTTTCATCAGTACTTGTTAACGGCATTAGACAAAGTTACAATATCCAGTAAGACAAGGCAGCGGTGGTTTAAAAGTCTACTACCGTGATTTAAGAAGCTTATTTATTCTACTTAATGAATATAATAACAGCCGTCTAGACTGAAAATAATTAGAATGAACACAAATTATTTCATACTGAAACAAAATTAAAGCGGGAAACATAAATTTGAATCGTATGAAATTTATTTATTTATTAAGATTACAGCTTGATGCCTCATGGTATTTTTAGTATAAGTATGGAATTTTCAGCATGGATATCGGTAGCTCAAATTTTCAAGGCCGACCATAGATACTGGGTGTGCGTCGGCAGGCAATAGAATCCCGGACCATGTGCATGGTCGGCGAGAGTCCTAACCACTGTGCCACCATTGACTGTTCCAGTTCAGATAAAAAATATCACTTTTATGAAATTTATAAAATAAAAATAAAATAATGAAGTTATACTTTGAAAATCGATTGTGCATTTCAAAAAACTAAGCCTAGAGTAATAAGACAAATCGTACCAAATGTTGCCAAAACCAATAATAATAATAGTAATTTGCCTTAGTTGTGTTCTCTTAGCTGATTGATTTGATTGTGAAGCTTTCGTCATCACCCATCTAGACAACATCTTCATCGTAGGTCTTAGTATAAAATGAACTTATTTAAATTCTCCATGAATCATGTAATTGTATCTCCTGACAACCATTGTCGTGAATGGTTATTAATATACATCTCTATTGGTCATTTTTATTGATGTGAAATTCGAACGTTCTTGTCAAATGATTTACGTTTTATTAGCCGGTAAATTTGGTCTATACTAATATGTTTGTTAATCGCTAGTTCATTCATCTGAGACTCAGGCTTCTAGAAGTTCTCTGAGGCTTTTGGTTTTTCCTCTATTTAAAATTTCTACATTATTCCAATCAAACTGATGTTCATAATTATCTACATGCATTGATAAGGAAAAATATATATCATGTCTTTTTTCACAGCTAATTTGTGTTCCTGAATTCCGATTCGAATATGACGCCCACTTTGACCGATGTAATGTCTGTTACGGTTCCTACAATTTATTTTTTTAAATGGTATTAATTTTATCTCCTTTTTCTGTTGGACTTTTCGGTTTGCACAATATCGAATTAAGTGATTGGACTATGTTGGGTGCTATGTTTATTTCAAACAGTTTTATTATTCTAGCTATTATTTCTGAGATATTTTTTGTGTATGGTAGGATGATGAGACGTATTATTTTATATTTATTGTTCCCTTGGGTTCCTAGTGGAACATAGGGCTTCAACTGCACGTCTCCACTTGCTTCTGTCTTGTGCTGTACTTTTCACTTGCGTCCATGTTATTCCATACTGTTTCATCTCCTCCTCACACGATCTCCTCCATGTCACCCTTGGACGTCCCACTCTCCGCTTCCCTTTCGGGTTCCACTCGAGCTATGGCCTGACGCGCGATGTCACTCAACGGCCTCCTCAGCGAGTGTCCAATCCATCTCCACTTCCTCCTGCATATTTGTTGGGCAATTGGTTCCTGTTTCGTTTGTTCCCACAGCTTCTTGTTTGTGATTCTTTCCGGCCATCTGATCTTCAGTATGGAGCGAAGACAGTTGTTGATAAAGGTCTGCAACCTGTTGAAAATATTCTTGGTGACCCGCTAAGTTTCTGATCCGTAAAGCAAAATTGACTTCACGTTTGTATTGATGAGACGTAGATTAACATTAATTCAAGACAATGGTTGTCCGAAGATACAATTACATTATTCATGGTGAATTTAAATAAATAAATAAAGCCTACGTCGAAGATGTTGCCTAGAAGGGGAACGATGAGAGCTTCGTAATCGAATCGACCAGCTTAGAGAATATAACTAAGTCAGAATCATCCACCTGAGCTTTGAATCTTATCTTGTTCAACGCATTTTATTGATAATTTAATCTAATATGTACACTTTCCCGTCGATGTGAACATCATCACTCACTGTAGAATGCAGAAACATGCAAATACCGAGTCTCAAATAGGACGAAATGCGTTTCAAGCTGTATTTCACTGCTAGTCACCATCGATTAATTCACTTGAAGAAAGTCTGCATAGATAAAACATGCTTATTCCGAACACTTTGGATAATTGATAAGCTCCGATTGCATAACATGCATGGTAGGCTAGTTAGCTGATCTAAAATTTATGTTTTCCAAATGTGATTGTAGTCGTTTTCAGGTGTTATGCATAACCTTGATCTCGGACACTTGCCAGTCTGATATGATTAGTTAAGTTGTAAATTCACACGAAAAAAATGCAAATACTAAAATTCATTACTAAGGCATTACTATATGCAATATTATGTTTCCATTTTGAATTTAATGAAAACATCTATCAGATGGAGGGAAGAGATAAAACCAGAAGCCTATATAGAAAACTATATGCTCGCACCAGCAAGTACAAAAACTCAACCATACCCTACTTAGCTCGTGTTCTGTGCGATAAAGGAAGCATTAGGCGTGACACCTATAATTCACTAAATAGTCAGTAGTACAACTGGATCTCGTTTTCCCAACTCATATCATTTATAGGTACAACATTTTCTTTCTTTCTTTTCCTTTTCTCTCTCTCTTTTTCCGTTATGTGCTGCTTTGTTTATTTCTCTCGCTTACGCCAGTTAATAAGACAGCTCCCACTTTTCTAACACCTTCAAACACTGTTCAGCTATACCTTTGCTACTGACATGCCAATATGTTGTTGTCATAATGAACTGAGATTTCCTCAATCTATGTAGAATTCTATTTATTGATAATGTACTAACTGGATGCAATACTGTAGTAAAAATGCTGAGAATTCCATTCTGTATCACAAGTACTGTTTTGGAATAAAGCAAATTATTATTATTATAAGTTGCACATGGTGAACATTGTGTCGAATATCTATGTATGTATATCATTCTTTATCATTAGAAATCAAATGATTCGGACTTTATCGGAAGGAAGAACATATATCAGTCGAAATACACTGTCATAACAATAATAATAATTTGCTTTACTCCAAAATAGTACTAATGTAGCAGCGTGGAATTTTCAGCAATCGGTACATTATTGCATCTAATTTTATTCAAGTAATACTATAGGATTGTGTAAGGGATTTCTTATTTGAAAATTAAAATAAATGATTCAGCGAAGACACTCTTTTCAATGAATTTATCATTAAGTTGTACAATCGTATATATATGGTTTTTTTAAGTTATATCCCATGAGGGAATTGAATCATAGGTATGAATGCATAAAATAATAATAACATGAAATAATAACGGGGATGGTTCAAAGTGAGAGTAGTAATAGTAACAATTGACGTAATAAGGAAGAGTATACAAACTGAATAGACAAAAATGGAAAAATGAAAAATTGGTAGAGCTAAAATATGATTGGGTATTACCATACTTTAGCATAGAGGGATTAAGACCATGAAAGTTGGAGGGGTTGAACGAACTTTTTCTGTACACAGAGATCTGGCTTTTCTGTTTCGATAGCCAAAGCTTCAGCAATACAGATGAGTTGGGTACGTTGGGATTCGGGTAAATTACTCTTTGCCTTGTAGATGACTTTGAAGGTGGAGGCTGTAGAGATATGGTGATCATTATCGACCAGATGTTAAATGATCGCGCTTCGTATTGCTCCACTTCAACCTTTTCGTCACCATGCAGGATGGTGTTCTTGCACCCTCTTGGACAAATTCGTGTCGAACGACCGATATACCTAGCTCCACACGAGCAGGTGAATTGATAAACACACATAGCGTTGATCAACAGTGGGATCTTGTCCTTCAGGTTATTGAACAGTAATGGTTGACTAGTAAAGGCTATTCTCACAGATGAAGCAGGGAATGTTCTTCCAGGAACTGTGATATCCTTCGTTTCATGATGTCGGAATCTAAGTCCTCTTTGAATTCCAAGCTCATGTTAAGTATCTTCTTGGGTACGGATGATAAGTCACGTTTTTTAAGATTTGAATGTATATTCTTATCTATAAAACGTGGTGGAAATCCATTTTGTATTAGGATTTTCCTCAAGATGTATAACTTACCTTCCACAGTATCAGGGCTACATATGCTCCGAATACGAGTGGCAGGCGACCGGACCATGAGTTTTTATTTTGTATTTGTAGTAACAGTGAAGTTGTTAATATATACAAAACAATTGTAAATTATTAGAATTATGCTAGTAGCTAAAATTAACCTCACCTAGATTACTAGGTCACTAGTATTCTAGCCGGTCCCAAGCCCGGATAAAGAGGGAGGGTTGGGGCGTGGTGCTAGCAACTCCACCCCCAAAACTTAACCAAATTGCTACTAAAACTTCAACGCACAAATATATTCATAATTCTAAAAATACTAACAATAACCTTATTTTTCGCTGGAATTGGGGAAGTGAAATGACGCAGGCTGGTGAAAGCCTTCGGGAAGCCAGTCAGCCGATGTGCCTTCTTTCGATGAAAGCGAAAATAAGGATGGGAACGAGGAATATTCGTACAGTGTACGAAACTGGAAAGGCTGCTCAGGTAGCCGCAGAAATGAGGATATATAAAATAGAAGTGCTGGGAATCTGCGAGAGCAGATGGAACGGATGTGGAAGGTGCCAACTACCAACTGGAGAGACAATAATCTACTCCGGTCACCCAGAGGACGATCACGATCACACCGAGGGAGTAGGCATCATGATGTCACCAACAGCGGCTAAAGCTCTCATGCAGTGGGAACCAATCTCCTCCAGGATAATGACAGCCAGGTTCAACTCAAAAGGAGAAAAGGTTACAATCATTCAATGCTACGCGCCTACAAACGTCTCAGAAAAACAGAAGAAGGAGGATTTCTACAGTCAACTACAAACAGTAATGGACAACGTCCCAAAGAGCGATATCAAAATCCTGATGGGCGACATGAATGCGACACTGGGAGGAGACAATACAGGAAGAGAACTCACCATGGGTCGTGAGGCCTTCGGTGAAATGAACGAAAATGGTGAACTCTTCTCAGACTTCTGCGCCTTCAATGATTCCGTGACTGGTGGCAGTGTGTTCAATCACAGGGATATACACAAGGCAACATGGATTTCACCAGATGGACTCATCAAAAACCAGATAGACTTCATTTCAATCTCAAGGAAGTGGAGACGGAGCCTACTGGACACAAGATCGAGGAGAGGAGCAGATGTGGATTCAGACCACCATCTAGTACAAGGGACTTTCAAGGTGAAGCTAAAAGCCTCGAGGATACCTGGGGATAGACCACAATGCAATTTCAACACGCAAAAACTGAAGGACACAACCACAAGGGACATTTTCACTGCAACTGTCAGAGCAAAGCAAGAAACACTACTTGGCACCACTGAGGAATCATCCGTGGAAGACCATTGGAACTCTCTGAAGGTAATTTTCAACGAAACGTGCTCAACGGTTTTAGGAAGAAAGAAGAAACAAGACAAGGAATGGCTCTCAACAGACACTTGGAAACTAATAGAGGAGAGGAGAAAGGTGAAAGAAAAAATGATTCAATGCAAAGATGGACAAGAGAAAGAGACGCTGAACTCAACTTACACAGCACTGGACAAAGAAGTGAAGAAGAGTGCCAGGAAAGACAAAAGACAATTCTACGACAACCTGGCTACTGAAGCTGAGAAGGCAGCAGGCAAAAGGGACCTGAGGACACTATATCAGATAACCAAGTCTCTATCCGGGAAGAGATCAACACAAGTGAAACCTATAAAAGACAGCCAAGGGAACCCAAATACCAAAGAAGAAAGACAGATTAAACAATGTGCGGACCACTTCAAAGGACTCTTGAACCGACCACCACCTACAACCCGTCCAGTAATACCAACAACAGCACGTACACAACTGCAAGTTGACATCAATCCTCCAACGAAAACTGAAGTCATGAATGCAATCAAGCTTCTGAAAGCTGGAAAAGCAGCTAGACCAGATGGAATACCCCTGGAAGCACTGAAAGCGGACCCAGAAACGACGGCAGATATGCTGACTCCATTATTGCAAAAGATCTGGAAAGAGGGAAAGGTGCCTATTGACTGGAGGAAAGGTTACCTGGTGAAACTGCCAAAAAAGGGCGACCTAGGACTCTGCAAGAACTGGCGAGGAATCATACTCCTGTCGACGCCAAGTAAAATCCTGAGTCGCATCATCCTGGAGAGAATCAAGGACGCACTGGATACGGAACTCCGACCAGAACAAGCTGGATTCAGGAAAGGCAAATCATGTTCTGACTAAATTGCAACTCTACGCATCATCATCACAGGACAAAGCATGGAATGGCAATCAAATCTCTACCTCAACTTCATAGACTTTGAGAAGGCCTTCGACAGCGTTGACCGCGAAGTAATTTGGAAACTACTCGAGTACTACGGCGTACCCCAAATATTCATCAACCTTATTCAACAGCTGTACGACAACGGCACATGCCAAGTAATCCACAACGGAAAACTCAGCGAAGAGTTTGGAGTAAACACAGGAGTCAGACAAGGGTGCTTATTATCACCAATGATATTCCTAATTGTGGTGGACTGGATTATGCGTCAGACAGTGGGAAACGAGAAGACTGCGATATCCTGGACCGACGTGAAGAACCTAGAAGACCTGGATTTTGCGGATGATTTATGTTTGATGTCACACGAAATCGAAGACTTACAAGCGAAAATCGACAAACTGATCGTAGAAGCAGCAAAGACAGGACTCCAGGTGAACATAGACAAGACGGAGGTCATGAAAATAACCAACAACAACAATAACAGCAACAGCAGCAACATTCAACGCCAATCATCATCAACGGGAGGGAATTGAAAGAGGTTACTTCATTCACTTATCTAGAGAGCATTGTCTCAACTACACGAGGAACGGACGACGAGGATGTCAAATCGAGAATCGGGAAGGCGAGAAACACATTCATCAACCTGAAAGAAATCTGGAAATCTTCGTCACTCAGCATCAACAACAAAATTCGGATTTTCAATACAAACGTCAAGTCAATTTTGCTTTACGGATCAGAAACTTGGCGGGTCACAAAGAATATTTTTAACAGGTTGCAGACCTTTATCAACAACTATCTTCGCTCCATACTGAAGATTAGATGGCCGGAAAGAATCACAAACAAGAAGCTATGGGAACAAACGAAACACGAACCAATCGCCCAACAAATATGCAGGGGAAAGTGGAGATGGATTGGGCACTCACTGAGGAGGCTGCTGGTTGACATCGCGTGTCAGGCCATCGCTCGAGTGGAACCCGAAAGGGAAGCGGCGAGTGTGACGTCGAAGGGTGACATGGAGGAGATCGTGTGAGGAGGCGATGAAACAGTATGGACTAACATGGATGCAGGTGAAAAGTATAGCAGAAGACAGAAGCAAGTGAAGACGTGCAGTTGAAGCCCTATGTTCCACTACGAACCCAAGAGTACAATATTAATAATAATATATATATTCTCCCGTCGATGTGAACACGATCACTTAATGTAGAATGCAGATACATGCAAGCACCGAGTCTCAAATAGGACGAAATGCGCATCAAGCTGGATCCCACTTCTTGTCACCATCCATTCTTATCCCGAACACTTTGGATAATTGAGAAGCTCCGGTTATATAACAAGCATGGTAGGCTAGAAAGCTGATTTAAAGTTTATGTTTTCCAAATGTGAATATAGTCGTTTCCAGGTGTTATGCATAACCTTGATCTCGGACACTTGTTAGTCTGATATGATTAGTTAAGTTGTAAGTTCACACGAAAAGAATGCAAATACTAAAATTCATTACTAAGGCATTACTATATGCAATATTATGTTTCCATTTTGAATTTAATGGAAACATTCATCAGATGGAAGGAAGAGATAAGCTGCAGATGGTGAAAATTTTGTCGAATATCTATGTAGGTATATCATTCTTTATCATTATAAATCAAATGATTCGAACTTTATCGGAAGGAAGAACACATATCAGTTGAAATACACCGTCATAATAATAATTGGCTCTACTCCAAAACAGTACAAATATTATAATATTATTATTATTGTTCCCTTGGGTTCCTAGTGGAACATAGGGCTTCACCTGCACGCCTCCACTTGCTTCTGTCTTCTGCTGTACTTTTCACCTGCATCCATGTTAGTCCATACTGTTTCAACTCCTCTTCACACGATCTCCTCCATGACACTCTTGGTCGTCCCACTCGCCGCTTACCTTCCGGGTTCCACTCGAGCGTTGGCCTGACGCGCGATGTCACCCAGTGGCCTCTTCAACTAGTGCCCAATCCATCTCCACTTTCTCCTGCATATTTGTTGGGCGATTGGTTCTCGTTTAGATTGTTCCCATAGCTTCTTGTTTGTGATTCTTTCCAGCCATCTGATCTTGAGTATAGAGGGAAGACAGTTGTTGATAAATTTCTGCAACCTGTTGGAAATATTCTTTGTGACACGCCAAGTTTCTGATCCATCCGTATAGAATAAATGACTGACTTGACGTTTGTATTGAAAATCCGAATACAAATATATCAGGGTGGAATTTTCAGCAATCGGTACATTATTGCATCTAATTTTATCCAAGTGTGGTGAGAGCTGTCTACTAGCCAAGTGGTGGACAGTAATTGAGGTCAATGTTTATGTATCAAATATTAGTCATGTTGTGGTGAGACATGGTTGCTGGCCAAATTGGTTGACAGTAATTGAGGTTAAAGGTCAAGGTGGACAGGCGGTTACAGTTAACATATAGATTAACTGACACAGCCACAAGAGATGCAAGGTTAACCTTGTGTGATAAACAACCAATCAACAGACTGTATTTCTACTAACAATAATCTACAATAATGTACATTAAAATCTATAAATATGTGTTGATTTTCCATAATAAACGATCTGTTGCCTGGCCCTTGTCTTCTGTTGTTACACAAGTAATGCTAAAGACAATTATAAAAACAATACTATAGGATTGTTAATGGGAGTTCTTATTTGGTATTTGTAGTGGCAGTGAAGTCGTTTATATATACAAAAGAATTGCAAATTATAATAATTGCGCCAGTAGCTAAAAATGTCAGTTAATTGAAATAGTGCCAACATCGACTATAAATAGGAGATAATAAAAGCGACAATTATTTAGCTAACGACATAGTAATTCATAAGTTTCACGCTTGAAAAACAACTGTTATCCTCGAAGATTCATTAACAAATATAGTAGACGTGAAGGCTCAAACATCAAACAAATCCCAGTTGAAAAAAAGCCTGTCTTCATTCAATTAGACTTTAAAGGTGAAAACATTGCAGCAGTGGTCAACAGAAGACTGAGTACGTCACTAATCAGAGCCCATCCTGCAGCTGTGTTGGTTCCCGTCCATCGAACAACATGCTCTTTGGTGCAGTCAAACGTCGACAGATACCATTCTCATGTTAACTCCAACTGTGTATACAATTTTACGTGTATCTGCGGGAGCAGCTGAATCGGGAAAACAGAAAGGAAGGCACATCTCCGATTTTATGAACATGTGCGGAAAAGCCTACGTCTTGAGGGAACAAACTCTTATAATAGCCCAATTACCAGAAATCTCCTCAATACGAGTCATGAGGTGGAAATCGCGAAATCCTTTGAAATTATCAATAGACAAAGGAGCCCGATTCTCCTCAAGTTTGCTGATGCAATTTCTATCAGACGCTTGAAACCAGGTTTCTGTGTGTTCAGAAAGAAGCAGCTATTCGTCTTCATTTGCCCTGGTAACTGGATGTGTTTATTCTTTCTTTCATTTTGATTACGCAATCTTTGGCTTTGACATGGTGTAATTTTGCTCGTCTCTTGTTTCTATGATTTGAGTTGAACTTGGTAAATTGTTACTGAATCTTTTAGTTACTCATCATTGTTTAAACCTGAACTCTCTTTGCAGAAACTATAAAACCTAATTTGTTGAGCACTGTTCACCAACTGCAGAACTTCTGTCAACTGACATCATGAAAAATTTTCAAGTGTGTTAAACCTTTTTCGTACACAAACTTCGTAATTTACTTAGGGTTCATGCGACTGATGAGAGTCCAACCAAATGAACGATGGTAGCATCTTTTTCTTCACAAGCCACTGTTGTTCTTGCTTTACACTGTCTCTATCACAGAGAACACGGGTTGGCCAAATATGGTATCGTTGAGTTCCTATACTCGGTAGTACGAGTATATAATCTTGTGTATTAATCTTCTGGTTCTACCACATGAGATACAAGGCGAAGGCTGAGAATACAGGCGTTGTTTAGGGTCAGACAGTATAAACTCAGACCATTTGTCGTGTGAGTTTATATGTCTATCAACTAATATAGTAACAAGCTCTCTGACCAAGTTGCACAACACTTGCCCTGCTAACAACCTTTAATAACCTTCTCGAAATGACTTTGTTTTTTTCAGTAGCCCAGGAAAGACTAAGGGTGGGGGCAGTAATGTACACTAGATAAGATACACGAGTTAAAAAATTGTGAAAGCAGAAGTTGAGTTCTTCCAAATAGCTTTAGCATCTTAATGTAGTAGCTTTGAAGGAACATTTTCTTGGAGATCGACAAAATATGGGATGACCGAGTAAGCTCAGGGGATAAAATTATACCAAGGTATTTTCAGTTAGAGCTAGTTTCTGTTAGAATCCCCTCTATGCTATAAGTATCGTGTTTATTAACCAGTATAGCACGTATGCGTCTGAAGAAGAAGTCGACAGTCTGGCATTTTGAGGGATTTAAGGCAAGACCATTTATCTCACACCACTGACTGATATCCAACAAACGCTATCAGTTTTGCAATAGTCTGACTAGAACTTGACAGGATGTCGGTTAGTTGGTCAACAATTCGTTTTGTAGAAATTTGGAATGATTTCAATATGGAAGTCATATCTAACCAACATTAGCCGGCAATTTATTGGAAACCACGAAGCATTGAATGGCTGTTTCGTCCGATTTTGAAAGTCTTCACCATGTCTCCACCAGGTATCAAACCCGTAACCTACTGGTCACAGCATTTGTGCCGGAATCCATTGACTCAAGAATCGAAAGAAGTCAGGATTCAGGAGTCGCTCAACTTGTCTAGTGACTCGTCATTCTTAGATTCAATCTCAGGTGGAGTCATAGTGAAGAGTCCCAAACTCGAATGAAATAGTCATTCAGTGCTTCGTGGTTTTCAATAGTTTTCCAACTAATGTTATCCATTGGTGAAATATATCCTGAAATTATTCCTAAGCCCTGCTAAAAGAATTGAAAACCATGAAGCATTGAAAAGCTGTTTCGTCTTAGTTTGGAACTCTTCATCAGAAACACACCCATTGGGGTTAGAACCCAGGACCTTCCGGTTACTAAGCAAACTCATAGACTATTAAGCCACTGAGACCCAATCCAATGACCAATGAATTCTAACTTCAGCCAATTCATGACAAAACCCGACCATAGGACGAAACAGCTACGCAGTACTCTCAGCTTTTCAGTTGGTTCTTTAACTAATGTCAGCTCATGGTGAAATCCTCAAACCAGTCATGCAAACTTCCTTACAAAACTAACACTTGAATATGAAGTTATTTAGTCAAAATAGCATGAGTGAAGTTGAATTTTCAAGTACAGAAATACATCTGTGTAACATAAAATTTTCGTCACCATTACTACCACACAGGAGAATTAAATAATGCAGGAATCAAAATTTAAATTGCACAGAGAAAGAAAAAGGAAAATTCATGAAATAAATATTCAAAGCTACGTGAACTAAATGCAAACAGATGGCTCAGCAATTGATTCAGTTAACTGTAAAAACTTATTATTATTACTATTATTATTATTATTGCGAATAATAGGATGAAAGGCTGTACATTATTTAGTTTAGCGTGAAATTGACTAAGAGTTTAAACTTGAAAACAAGATCAGAGTAGAAATAAGAATACATTTTATTATGCTCACTACTGCCTCCGATCCTAACGCCCTCAACCCAACCCAACGCAAACCACACATACAAACACAACATACATAAAACACAGTTTGAAGCGATCTGGGCGGTTTTAGGAGGAATTTAGGTGAATGAAATCAGAAATCAAGTATCTTGGACTTATTCTTTCTTCTGATCTCTCCTGGTGTTCCCATGTCTCAGCGGTATACAGTAAAATATTCCGCCTGACATTTTACATTAAGAAATTGAGGCACTCGGGTATAACTCAACCCCTCCTCTTACAATTCATAAACTCTTGCATTCTACCTATTCTTCTCTAATGTTCACCCTTATTCATTACTGGTTTGCTTAAAAAGGACTATGTCACAATTCGTAGAATGCTGAAGACTGCCAGTCAGTAGGGTGAGTGGTGTCCCAGTGGACTACATAGTTAACGTCGTTGTCGATAGGCATTTGACTTCGTGCGGTAAATTTGCTAAAGGGATTTTGTCTGACTTGGAGCATCCACTTCACCCTCAGCTTTCAACTTGCATCTCCTCAGGTAGAACAAGAACAAACTTCAGAAAACTGTATGCTGACACGTCTAAGTATAAAAATTTTATGATACCATACTTGGCACGTATTTTATGTGATGAAAATAGCGTCAGGCATGAATTGACTAACTTTTTTTCATCTAGTAAATAAACGATTTCCTCCATCCCTCCATCCTTATATACCTTCAAGTTTTACTTTTATTATTTCTATTATATTTATGGTCCTGTTGATTCTTTGTTTTTACTTTCATAACTGCAAACACCACATTATCTCTATGACTGCTGTAATCTTTGTTTTTTTCCCTCACCATATCATGTAAAGAGAGCTTTATATTCAATATTTTTTATTCATGCAAGGATTTGTATACAGCATCGACAATACTGTGTGAAACAAGCCCACGGCAATTTACACTTGCATTATTACTATTACCTTAGATGCTATCATTATTTTTATTTCCATTTTATATGCTGCATGTTTTTATTGATATTACCCCTATTGTAAATGTGAAAAATTTTCTGTGTGATTAATTTTATTTATAATTTGAGGAAATTAGATGCAAAGATTCGTAAAAAATTATATTTGTAAAGTCTCAGCGAGATTGAAATGAGTAATTCCAACGTCTCGTTCGGCAATCTGGTCCGAACTTTTTCAGGGAAATTAATCGAAATTAACATAACAGAGGTTTATATGTAAAAGGGAACACCACTTGTTTTAAAAAATTATCCAATCATGAGTCATTCAACAAGTATCAACAAGTATAATAAACAAAATTTTATGAGCTATGATCAAAATTTGACCTCGGACTTACAAATATTGGTCAATCTTCACAAAGAAGGCAAAGCAATAATTCCAACGGGGTGCTTCTACTAAACTCTAATCATAAACACCATAATTTTGAAAATACATTTAATCATAAAATTCTAGATACTAACAGTTTGAACAGACATGAAGGCGTGATGTTAGCTGATGCATAGGAATTCCTTATTAATAAATAAAAATGGATATGTATCACTAATTATTAATACTTGGTCAAAATTCTCGACTGTCCATATCTTCTTATGGAAACGTTGAGAAATGTTTTACAACTGTTTACCCACACACACATACACACTCTGTTTAAAGTGTTTAACAAAGGTAGACCAATATTTGTAAGTCCGAGGTCAAATTTTGATCATAGCTCATAAAATTTTGTCTATTATACTTGTTGATACTTTTTGAATGACTCATGATTGGATAAATTTTTTAAAACAAGTGATGTTCCTTTTTATATATGAACCTCTGTTATGTTAATTTCGATTAATTTCCCTGAAAAAGTTCGGACCAGATTGCCGAACGAGACGTTGGAATTACTCATTTCAATCTCGCTGAGACTTTACAAATATAATTTTTTACAAATGTCTACTTCTCACCCGGCTGCCAAATATTTTAGAACTATTCTGTCAAATCTTGATGACAGTTCATTTGAATTAGATGCAATATTGTGATTAATGCTGAAAATTCCATTCTGTATCACAAGTACTGTTTTTGGAATAAAGTAAATCATTACTATTATTATTATTATGTAGGGATATGTCAGCCAACAGAGTTATCATATTATGACTGAAACAATGAGTATGGATTTTTTATTAAAGCAAAACAGCAGTTTACGAAGAATAAGACGACGATATCGTTTAATTTTGTTGGCACCTCATCTTCTGCCTAGAGCTAACATACAGAGTAATTTTATAAAACCTGGGAAAGTGACAGGATGCCAGTTGACAGGAGACTCCAGAATCAACAAAATGTGCGCAGATATTACATTCATATAACTTACACGCAGAAGGTTCAAGTTCATAGAGGACAAAAAATAGATAGGTACAGGATTTCATCATGAGCTAACATCAGTTAGAGAACCAGTGGAAAACCAGCTGGGAGTGCTGGACAGCTATTTCGTCCTAGTTTGATACTCTTCATCAGCACACTCACACGAGAAGTAGACTCCAGGACCTTCTGGTTGCAAGGTATGCTGATGGATTTTCAAGCCACTGGAGCCCTATCCAATGGCTATCTCATGAATTTCAGTTGCTACCAGCTCTACAAGGCCTTCTTGTAACCAGGAGGTCCTGGGTTCAAACCTGCTGGGTGTGCACTGATGAAAAGTTCCAAACTAGGACAAAACAACCGGCTGTTCAATACTCCCAGTTGGCTTTTCAGTGGTTCTCTAACTGATGTTAGCTCATAATGAAATCCTGTAACTAATCAGTCAAATCCCTACAAACCAATACTTGAAAAATTAGGTGCATGTATACAATGCAATAGGAGTTGCGAAATAAAGGCAGTGATTTGGATTAGACGATTTTCAGGATATGGACAACCAGAGGTTGGATTTCATGGATTTCAGGCTTAAGCTTTCTCCTGTTAGGATTAGACATGAAGATGTTTGTTAATAAAGGGCTTGGCGGGCTACCCATAGCCACACAAATAACCACATAATTCTTAAACGTTTTCATAATGCCACAGGAAATAGAGTTCAGGGGAAAGAATTCATTCTTAGAATTCAAGAAATACCCTAACTATGGCAACAGATATGACTGTCATACTACGCCACTTAATAACATCTGATGACAATGAAAACAGTTCACTGAAGATCTGGTAGCTAATCTAGTTACTGAATGATCCTTACTATCGCTTCGTAACCTGAACGACCCTGTTTTAAATTTCCCACATGGTCCTAAACATGTGTCTCAGAAGAATCCTAAGCTAGGGCGAAACACGTGTCTGGTACATTCTATTTTTCTAGCTCTTCTCTAAGTGATGTTAGTTCGGGATGAAATCTGCACAGAAATGAGGAGTCCACGCAGATACCATCAGGTGAAAAAATTCAGAAGACTGTCATTAGCGATTTCGTTTTTGTCACTATCAGTGACAAATATACAACGTTTTCAAACTGATCACATCTATCAAAAATTGATATTCTTATTTCATATTGAAATTTACGTTTATCAGTTGACTATCTATTAATAGTGGTGGTTTGAAACTCTATCATCCTAGATAGTCGTTGAAATTATTGATAGTATCTGACTGCTTAGTAGGCTTTTTTCAAAACAACACAATCGAACTCAAAGTAATTTGGTGAATCGATGGTGACTACCAATAAAATCCCCTGGGATATGCGTTTCGTACCATCTGGGGCTCATCACTTGATGTACTTCCAAGCTAAGTAGGTGATGGTGTCCCCTCTGAAAGCCAAACCTAGTACCAGTCGTTTTCACCACCAAAGCATTAACCACTGGACCAGTTAGACTACGAGAGTCAATAAGAACACCATCACTCCCTGCGGAACCCATATACATCTAGATGACGAGCCGGATACAGGGCGAAATGCACATCCTTGGTTGCGCTGCTAATAACTACCCACCAAATGTCAAGTTAGTCATCAGACATTGCTGAAACGTCCACTGTAGGAGCTGACATGTCAGCAGAGATCGAACACTTCGATCTCGTCAATTAATGGAAAAGTAGAGCTGAATTAAAAGGAAATGATAACTGAATCAATTTATGTGAAATCTGATCAAGATGTGATCAAATAGATCCACAAGCCCTAGGCACTCAGTTAAAGTTATACATATGTAAAAATCATAATTGTATAAACCACAGGGAATTTGAAACAAACAATTTCAGCGTCTCATTTGATAAATTGATGTCAACATTTTCAAGGTAATAATCAAAATCAAAACATCAAGGGTACATATGAAAGTGTAAGGCTTGTCTTTAAAAGTCTTATCCAATCTCGTCTGAGTCATGAATAGTTATCAAAAACAGTAAAATAAACCAAATTGTATGAAATATATAATGAACGAATAGACCGGATAGTTCCACAAGCTAATTATCATTAGTCTTTTGAGAATCACTTCACTGAGACGTCATCGAATGCAAGTCATCTTATAATTTACAATATAGAGGAGCCATGAATGCTGTAGAAGCTTTAAATACACAAACATACTAAGCTTATCATCCAGAGATTCCTCATGTTTAAATATGATCCACCGTCTGAAGAGGATAACAGTGGGGAGAGCCGACTTTAAGTGCTTAACAATTTACGTTAGAGACAACCTTAAATCGTTCCCCAAAAAGATTAATGAATAGGGTGCAAAGTTTGTTGTGCTATTTTGTTTTCAGTGCTGTAGGAATTCTAGGAGTCAAGTTGTGCATTTGAGCAATCAGGTTTCTAGACCTACCATCTAGATGGGCTTTGATTTCAGGTGGTTGGAGTTAGTTGATGGAAATGGCCTGCGTTTTCCAGTGATTCGAGAGCGGATCACCATGTGCTGTTATCCCAAACACACACACAAATACGGAATTATTATCCATGATTAGTAAACATTTTCTAGTAAATATAACCGTAAATAACAAGTTTATATTAATATCTATTCTCAAAGTTTATAAAAGTCAGTTCTCTCGCATAATTCCCTGTGATGTCGATAAAACTATTCAGTGGAATTCAGATTTTCTTGTTGACCGTAATGTTAGCCTGTTTAAAACTCGAGAGAAATTCAATGAAAACTGTCTCCAAGTTTATTAAATTAAAGTTTTACAGTTCATTAAGTTCCAGTCGTTATTGAAAGTTGAATCCTTAGGAAAGATGAATTGTTTGTAAAAATAGTAAGGGTAACCACATTAATTTGCTTATTAGGTATATCACACAGTGAGTGAAACAACATTATTATTTACTGGATGACAAAGTTTCGAACACAATTTACTGAGGTTGATAATAGTATCAATTATAACCACACAACTTCAAAACTTTGTTTTTATAGTTTTCTTTATTCCTTCATATTTGTCGTATGGGTAGTATAATTTTCCTGATGTCCGGATGGACAGGTGTTGAATCATTCCTGATTCAATGAACAAAGCCTCTATCAACAATCTCTCCCTCCATCCTGTTACAACATTAGATTTTATAACTGTCATCTTATTCCATCCTATTTTATAGTTGGGCGTTATTTCATATAGTACTATGGCTGAACTATTCTCCAGATTCCTTATCTTATTCAGGTCGACCGCTCCAGATTTTGCTAGAACCGTTGAACCGATTAAGAAATGAAATCTGGAGAATTGTTCAGATATAGCACTGCTTGCGATTAAACTTAACCATAAAGGAGGATGGGATAGGATGACGGTTTTAAAATCTAATATTAATTCAGGGTGGATGTAGAGACCAACAATAGAAGCTTTGTTTATCGAGTTAGCTGAAAATACGTGTAATAGAAATAGCGCAGCTCCTGTCCACCGGAACATCTGGGAAATTCTGTTGCCTGTGCAACGAATAGGAAGGAATAAAGAAAACGAAAAAAACTCAAGTTTTGAAGTTGTGTGGTCATAGTTGATACCATTATAAATCACAATAAATTGTGTTCGAAACCTTGTCATCCAGTAAATAGCAATACTGTTTCACTGTGTGATATGTCTAATGAACAAATTATGGAATTACATACTACCACAGTACTCAAGTTTTACGCATATATTAAGAATGGACAGCCACTGGAACAGATTTACACGGATCAACTTTAATCCGTGACGGCTGGTGCTGCAGTGCTAGCTGCCCATTCACTGTCCTCACTGTATTTCCAGACGATACATTCCTAACACCCTGAATAGTTTTCTGGATGGTATCAAACCCGGAAAAGTAGTGAAAATGGTCAAGCGACTAGTAACCTAACACCGTCCAAGCAACAGTGGCACAAAATATATTTCAAGACTTAAATCCTGACGCCCTGTTTTCCGGTAGGGATGAAAAGGAATGCAAAAACAAAAGTTACCTTTGTGGTCTTACTTCTGTTACAAAAAGCTTTTAACACGTAAATACAAAATCTTTCTTTCAGTCACTTATGTTCAGGGCAGCTTCAGTTTCTTACAGTGTCACAGCCTTTGAAAAAAACTAATTAGTTCATCAGAGAAACCATTTTTGGTGAATTCATTTTTGATTCGACACTAGCCAGAAACTAGTGTCATGTGTCTAGTCCTCTGTCTATTGCAGACTAAATTAATCACTCAGTGCAGTTTGCAATGCAACCACCATGCTAGTTGGCTTGTCATCACAGTACACTATGAATCGTTGATATGAGATGGTTGAAGGCGATCGGCAGGAAGCCTTATTCAATACAGAAAATAGTATAATCTCTAAACCAAATAATTCCAACGTATAATACTTTGCCTTTTAAGAGGATAGGTGTCGAGTTCTATTTGCTGTTCCTTCCAGGAATAAAGTTACATGTAAGTCATATACTCATATGAAATGGGAGTATGTGCAAAACTGCACTGCTAATCAATGCTGAACTCTTGTATAACGGCCTCTTTTTGATAAGACGTTTTTATCCTGCTACAGAGAAAACTACGTATTAACAATAATTACTTAGAGGACCAAAGAATTTCGTTTACCATTTTATCGATGCGAAGTAACTCAATAACTCAAGACATACATTAAAATGTAGACCTTTCAAAACTAACGACTCAGTAATCCTTACTCTGCATAACTAAAAATCAATAGTGACAAATTAATTTTAAAATTGTTCTTTAGAATTATGGGTGGTTAATTTCATTCTAAATACTTAACATGACAGGCTGACTCAAACAGGCATAATGTATGACTGTTTGGAAATGTTTATCTCGTCACAGAGTGATTTCACTTGATAGAAACGCATGGTGGCATAGTATTAATTACTGATTACTTTTCGAGTACAGTTCATTTTTCATAATGATCTCATAGGCCTTAATATGAATATAAGTAATAAACTGTGCTCTTAACTTCACTGGCAAATAAGTTCCACTGTGTCACTCTTTGTCTCTTTGTCAAATTATGCGTGTCGGTGTTTCAGAGGTAGGATGCTCGCCAAACACACATGAGGTCTAGGTTTCGGGTCCCAACCAGTGTACACCTTTACCTTCCATAGCTGGTAGTAGGCTCGACAAAGAGGGAAGCTTGGGAGTAAGGCAAACAACTCCATTCCATGAAAAGAACACCAATGTGACTGAAAATTCAGAGGTCATTCTGGAAGCCCTATGCTCTCTTTGGAATGCAAAGGAACAAAGAAGTGATGAAATGATACTCTATCTAACATAGTGCCTAAATTCTATTCTAATATATATCCTTTTAATATGTTAATACTCACAATGAACAGAAGTTTAAACAGAAGACTTGGAATGTTACAATAAAATTCCTCAGGAAACTTCAGGCGTAAAGCAATGGTAAAGAAACTGAGAAGATAATAAAGTGCATACTGTTAAGTGTGATTCAGTTATTGTTCTGTTTTCTTTAGACTGTTTGATAGGATGTGTCAACCAGTTAATCAGCACTTCACGCTTATATCTTTTCGAAAACTACTCAGAATCATCCAGTAAATTATAGAGAAGGTTGAAGAAAAGAAGTTCTTTTCTCTCCAACGAGATAAACTACTTGGCCGTATATTCATTAGCATATATATATAACAGCTGTACGACAATGCTGCATGCCAAGTAATCGACAACAGGAAACTTACAGAATCCTTCGATGTGAGGACAGGAGTAAGACAAGCTGGCTGCCTACTATCGCCAATGATTTCCCTGATTGCAGTAAATTGGATAATGCGACAAACAGCGGGCAATGAGGAAACAGGCATAAAATGGACTCACACAAAAAACTTGGAGAATCTGGACTTCGTCGATGATATATGTCTGATTTCCCACAAACTGGAAGATATGCAAGTGAAAAGCAACAAGTTGGCAGAAGAAGCATCCAGAGAAGATAGGACTTCAAGTGAAAATAGAGAAGACAGAGGTGATGAAGATTCCTGGCCAACACCACTAACAGCAACAACAACAGACAACAATCTGCATAAATAGAAAGAACCTGAAAGAAACAACCTCTTTTACCTACCAACCTACCTGGGAAGCATCGTTTCAACTACAGGCGGAACTGACGAGGATATCAAAGCTAGAATCGGAAAAGCAAGACAAGCTTTCACTACTATCAAGTCTGTGTGGAGGTCAACAGCACTCAGCAACAAAAATAAGATCCGGATTTTCAACTCCAAAGTGAAGTCAGTGCTACTATACGGATGGATCAGAGACTTGCACTGCGCGTCATGAAGTGCATCTCAAACAAACTACAGACCTTCATTAACAGTTGTCTTCTCTCAATACTCAAGATCAGATGGCCTGCCGGAAAAGACCAGCAACAGTTATCTCTGGCGATGAGCGAACCAACCCAGCAGGAACCGATTGTGGAACAGATAGGCAGGAAGAAATGGAGATGGATTGGCCATACTCTGAGGAAACCAGCAAGTGACATCACTAGACAAGCCATTACTCAAGTGGAACCCGAAAGGGAAGCGGCGAGTTGGTCGTCAATGTGAGGGTTACTTGGAGGAGGTCATGTGAAGAGGAGATGAACACGTGTGGCCAGCCTTGGAGCCAGGTGAGGACTCTAGCAGAGAACCGAACTCAATGGAGACGCACGGCTGAAGCCCTATGTTCCTCTAGGAATTAAAGGAAACAATAATATAATAATAAACGTGAGAAGGTTCCAGAATAATTTTCAGTCAAAAGTTGAAATATAACGATTAACGGGATGAAATTATGTAATACAATTGGCTGTACCTTACATCTATACGTAAAGTAATCTCTGGAAGACTATTCACACGCATTAATAAAAAAACACAGAGTAACTTAAGTTAAATAACAGAACATCTTGTGAATTCGGGATATTCCATCTCATCTGGGAAATCTTTCAAATCCTCGTCAGACGAAACCTGTCAGAGCTCTTTGACAACAACACGTCTGGGTGGAGATGTAGCATTAGTAGTACGAAAATTTAAGCCATTGTCATAAAATTCAAAAGAAGCAAAAACAATCACTATTTCTAGATTGCTTGTAATACGAATTTTGTGTCATTATTTTTCATATTTTTTTAAATAGTAATTACGTGAGCTACCTTCATCTTGTTATTCGGCATATTTTGATCCCTGACCAGAAACTTTATGACCCCATTTTTTTTAAACATTTTACTAATTTCCAGTCTAGTTGATGATTTCGTAGAAGGGATAAATTTTATTTTATCTTCTGACGCCATCTTTTATGTAGTAATAAAAATAAGTTGAAAATGCATTTCATGCGCAAAACAAATAAGCGAACTATTGAAAAACAGACCTTCATCATTGAATAATTGTCCAATAAAATCGAATGCGAAATAACTTATAATTTTATTGATTTCACATTGTAAGGAAAACTGGAAAACTAAATTCCCCGAAACCTGAGTTTATTTTTAACTATGAAATGTATGCTGTTAGGAAGAAAACACTTCTCTTGAAAGTAACGCGACTTCTAATAGAATAGAAGATGATGCAGTCAGAATGCCGAGTGTTCAGTCACGTTCCTCTGCCGTAATTGACGTCCTTAAATGTTGCTGTTCACTAATTAGAGAAAAATCGAATAAGGCACACCAGTATATTTATCAATGTTTCAGTGGTACCAAATAGCCACACCGATGCACTCCAAAAATTTGCCTAGCTTATAGTAATCTTGGAAAGGATGGAAGGTCAGGATCCCACATTGTGACAGCAAAACACCAGGGTTTCTGAAACTCCACAAATTGGTGCTTGAAGCCGTGTGTTTTATGTGGCACACCAGTGATGGATAAAAAATATATTTATCAAGAAAATTAGGTCACTATCATCAGTAACAGGTGATTATTATTATATTGTATTATTATTCCGTTTAGTTCCAAGTGGAACATAGGGCCTCAGCAACACATTTTCACTTTGTTCTATTTTTCTGCTGTCCTCTTCATCTGGGTACACGACTGCCCATAATCTCTCATCTCCTCTAACTCACACGATCTCCTCCATGTCACCCCTGCATTGAAGACACAATCGTCGCTCCCATTTCAATTCTACTCGAGGGTCTGGCGCGCGATGTCATTGATATATTAGGGCCAATATCATCCGTAACAGGTAATATGCCATTCCTTTGTAATCTGACCGATTGCAACTAACTTAATTTGTGACCAAGTTTCTTATACTTTCACTAAACAAAGTGGGTCATTTTCGTTGTCAGTATCATTAAAATGAAATACAGCCAAAATTAGATTTATTCAGGGTATAACCTCTAAAATTTTATATCCTGATAAAGAAAATATAAAATACTTTGTTGACAGACTTGAAGACTATGGCATTCTAAGTATGGAAAAGATTTTTATAACCCCTGAACAGTCTTGTGTTTTTTATACTATGCAATACATTTTAAAAATATATGGTGGGTCTATTTTTCATAAAAGAGAACTGTGAATTGATGGCAGTAATCTCATTCATCCTCTAAGTTACATGAATTCTCTCAACCCAAACTTTCAAATTATTTTACTACAAACTTATTACAAGCTCCTTTTTTCAGCATATAACTTTTTTTTATCCTTCACGTTCCCCAGTCGAACATAGGGCTTCAAGCTAGTGGCTTGAAGTTTCTGTAGCAGTGTTTTATTTTTAAAGGATGGGGTTGCTAGCCTCATGCCCAACCTTTCCTCTTCACCAGCATTATTTCTGGCTTAGCGAGGTAAAGGAGTGCGTTGGCCATGTGCATGGTCGGCGAGCGTCCTAACCGCTATGCCACCGACGCTTCAGCATACATAGATGTATATGATTCAAAGGTTATTTACGCTCATCCCATAGGTTGAATGGTCGATGGGCTGTCCTACTAATCTACCCTGTCCTTAGTGTGATTATCAGCGTGCACTATTGATAACTCCCAGACTGGGAGAAAATAGATGTCTAGTACTCCCTAGTTCTCGAAATGATGTCAGTACGTGCTAGCGAACACTTGGAATATACAGATATATGTTATAAATTATTTAAAATAATCACATTGTGTTTTAGGGAAAATCAAAACGGGATTTTTCTGAACGTTTCTCTGTGTAAGCCGCTACAGCATCTTCAGTAGATCAGATAAATTTGTCTTCATAACTAAAGTTGACTTAGGCACTGTCACCATGATTCTCGTTAGAGAAGATTATGTTAAGAAAGCCCTGCAATATATCCCAGCAAGTCCATAAACACACTAGTACCATTCAACAAAGCGTCGTGTACTATGACTAAATTAAAGGCAGAAGTGTGCGGTTCACTTAAAGAATTGAAACCAAAACTGGGGGATTCAGTTTAGTTTCCATTAGCTCTGAAAAACCTCGGCTAATAGATTTTATGAAAGATTGAAAATCCACAAAATAGGCATTCCTTTAAGACCAAAAACTGGTTTCACAAATTCAGCAAAATACACTTTGTAAAAACGCATATCACGAATACTGAAACAACTTGAAAACAATATTCCTTCAAACACTAAAAATATTGAGGATTTTAAGGGAAAGTAAAGGACAAAACTATTGAAGAAGACGAAATTATGGCACGTTTTGATGTGGTTTTTCTATTTACTAGTATTCCTATATGTGATTCACTTGATATTATGAAATACGAACTTGAAAACAATCAGGAATTCTTAGCTAAATCTTCAATATCAACAGAAAACGTTATAAAATGCTTAAAACTTTGTTTAGAATCTAATTTTAAAGACAAGCTATGTTGGCAGACAAATGGAGTTGCAGTGGGATCAGCATCTCTAATTGTAGCTCTGGAAAGAAAAGCATTGACAAGTTTTAGTTATCATCCTAGAATATGGCACAGTTATGGGGATGACACATTTGTCATCATTAGGAAAGCTGAAAAATAAAACTTTCTAACACAGATTAACTTAATCTCAAAATATATAGAGTTTACTATTGAAGTGGAATCGGATGAAGGATCTGCAGTCTTTATGGACTGTCTTATGAGAATACCAACTGTTGAGAAACTAAAGTTCACGATATACAGGAAATTGAATTTCCAGTCGGATCATCCAACAAGAATGAACGTTCCAGTAGCTTTAAATCTTCTAAACAGAGCTAGAAACATTACAACAGATAATGATGACATGGAAAACGAGATCTCCAACATAAAACAAATATTGATTGGAAACGGTTATCCGAAAAAGCTACTCAATAATTTTATCAATTAAAGGGAGCATAAGGGAAAGCAGAAAATTTGAGATCTTGCCTATCGAAGGACACAGCTGAACAACTTCAAAGACTATTTTCTCCACATAATATTGAAGTCTATTTCAAGCCCCCTGGTTCTCTAGGTAGAGAAAGCTTTGCTGAATGTCAAAGATATGGTTCCCAAAATGTCGCAAAGTAATTGTGTCTATAGGATAAAGTGTTCATAATGTGAAGCTTGCTATATAAGGGAGAATAGTAGACGGACGAAGGTTAGAGTGAATGGACACAGGCTGTGCACGAAATGTCCACCTAGAAATGAAGTAGAATTAAAATGTCTAGATCACCTATAGCAATACATGAGATAAACAATGGACACAATATTGACTTCGACAACGTTGAAATTCTAAGAAGACGCTCTCATTCAACACTTCACCAAGAAAGATTGACCTCTGTTGCCTTGCAGATTTCAGGCACATCGAATGCAGTAAATAGAAGAGATAGGATAGACTTATCACCTATGCGGATTGTTAATAAAATCCGAATAATTCTGTTGAAGAAGCTGTAGCTTACACAGAAAAACATTCAGAGAAGTCTTGTTTTGATTTTTTTTCTTAAACACATGGGGATTATTTTAAATAACTTATAATGATTCAGTCTGACTTGGTTCTGAAATTATTCCAGGAAATTCGTAACATCTACGGTTTAGATACTTAAAATCTTATATATAAAGACATATATATGTTAGTTTGTTAGCATACTTGAGAGATTTCATGACTCGACAGGGTTAAAATTAGCTCAGTGCCTACTGTCTAAAGTGGACAATGGACACAGGCTGTAGGATTCACCCCTTTGGAATTAAGTCTTATACATTTAACTACTCGCAATAGTCATCTAGTTAGAAGTGGCATTCATAATATCCATCTAGATCCCTATCAAAATTTCAACGTGTTGCTAGGCCAACTTCAAGGAAACCAGGCTTATTGTATAAAGAACGTAAAAGGCTAATGGATATCATTAAACACAACCGACGAAATAAGACTACTTTATTTCTCTTTTTCTCAACTATAAATTACATTTTAAAACTGTAAAATTTTCAATTTACTTATTCTTTTTTATTAAATACATATGTATATTCTTGATCTGATTCAAAAGCATTACCCAACTGTTCAATGTTTCAATTAAATTACTTGTTCAATTGACAATTCAATTTTCCTTGACTATGTACATATTGAAGACTGAGTGATTACTGTATTGTTACTTAATGTTTTATCACTATTATTACTATTATCAATATCACTTTTATTTCTGAGGTCTTTTGAAAAGTTAATCCTCTTCTCTGACCTCTCTGTATCACATGAACGTTGATCAACTTTCTGCTTTGTTGACAGGCTCTGATCAGAAAAGTGTGGTTGTTGTTGTTGCTGTTGGTGGTGTTGATTTTTCTGTTGCTGCTGTTGCTGTTGTTGACTGTGTTGATGTTGAGAACGATTCAATGTATTCTCCTGTGATTGATTCAATTTATTATGTAATAATGGACAAAATGTATTATAAAATGTTTTACGAAATTGATGTGACATTGTTGTATAAATAACAAAACTAATTGATTCATTCAATAGAGTTAAAAAATCCAACAAATCACCTACATGTTGATAAACATTTTCTTCAAAATTCTCTATTAAATGTAAACATATAACAAGTATCCCTTGAGGTAATTCTATAACAAGAAAAAATATTACAATAGTCAAAAGTAAAGCTGTTGTACGATTTTCTCGTGTCAACTTTTTACCTTCATCATTCGAATAATTGGATAGAGTTGATGAATTATGAATAAATGGCATAGATTGTCGTTGATGATTCTTTTTCATATCTCCCCCTACCCCGCTTGGTGGTGTTGGTGCTGTTACTTTAACTGTTTTAAACTGTGATTTATCACGATTACGAAATAGGGCTCTTCGACGACGTATCGCCTTTTGTAATTCTCCAATCAGGAGTATAGTTAAAATAGTCAATAGAAATGGCGGTGCAATCTTTGATGCAATCGATTGTAACCAAACATTAAAAGTGTGCAATCGTTTTGACGGGGCTCTAAACTTTAATGAATGTTGGAATGTTATTGAGGGCGAAGAAGATGAGGATGAATAATTGGAATGCTCCGAGGTGCTCTGATGATATGCGTTCGGATCACTTTTATTAGAATCTGTCTCAGCATCGTAGGGATCTGATGATATAAAATAATAAATTTGTACATCACTTTTATTCAATGTATCTACATGATAAACGGAATTATAAGAATTAGAATTGAATACGGGTCCATGACATGATCTTATATGATTCACTAGTACATTTGGTATAGTAATAAATATACAACAGATTGTCGTCAGGACAGCTGACAAAAATGCACGTCTCCGTGTTGTATACACGGAACCGATCACTGGAAATCCAACATGTATATAACGGAATAAAGCCAGTATAACAGCTAACCATAGGGCTAGTGAATGAAACATCAACGAACAACTGGTAAATATTTCATGATAAGTAATCCATAATTTTGATGGTGTATAAATTGGCGGTTTCATTGGATGTGGATGAAGAATAAAAAAATGATAGAGACATGGAGCATACATAATCATCAGGAGGAGGTCGGCGAATGCCAGCCATAGCAAAAGATGATTTGTAGCTGTTTGAGCGAGTTCACGACGTGTTAACACAATAATATTTAGTAGATTTGCGGGAATACCAAATGTGCACACAGCTAAAGATAATGGACCATGAATTTTACTGAATTCATTACGAAATTTAACAAGTCCACTGTTTTCGAAAGGATCATTTACAGGCGATTGAGTTTGATTTAGTGAACTTGTAAACGATGATCCCATACATTCATCCATTTGAAAAGTAGAATTATTATTAAAATATCATAATTATTCTCCTATTTTTTTTGAAATTTATTTTGAGAAAATCATTTTAGTAGTAATATTATTATTATAAATTTTTATTAGAATTATTTTTGATAGCTGGATTTCATTTATTACACGTATATATATATACGTCTCTAATGATAACGTTGATTTGTTCAAATGAAGAAGAACCAATCAGATTCGTAATAAATACTCCCATGTACTTATAAAAATTGACCAATAAGAATGAAGGAAGAAAGGTAATTTTTCGGAGTATAATAAAGGTTTTTTGTATTTTCTAATGAATGAAAAACAAAACGATATTGTTTTTGCTGACTTATCTGCTCGGAAGACATGGTAGAGAAAGAATTAAATTTATTACGTAAAACCTTACTGGAGAATGAGTATCCACCAAGATTTATTGACAAAAGCATGAAGGAGAAGCCTCCGATGTCAAAAATGCGATAACCACAAAATACATACAAACACACATTAATTAAGGGGACACTGAATGTGAGGGCTGACCGATAATGTCTAATGATAAAATAAAGAGGCTAAATTGTAAATTGTAATAAGATGTTACAGAGTTGGTATGCTTAGTGTAAAATCACAAAGGTTGACAAAATTAAGGGTAACAATGAGGTGAAATAAACTGGGTGAAGAAATGGATAATAAAGACATGATATTACAAAATGATAATAATGGTAATAATAATACGGAAAATTATGATCCTGGTGACCTTATAGTGGGCCAGGGTAGACAGAGAGAGTAAATAAGTTTTTTCTGTACACATAAGTTTGGTCTTTCTCTATTAATCTCTAAAGCCTCAGCTATGGCTAGGAGGCGTAATCGTGTGCCTTAGGGGAAATTGTTCGGTACTCGATACACAACTGTAAATGACTCATCGACTTTGATTCTGTGTTCGCTATCCACTAGATGAGACAGAATTGCACTATTTAATGATTTGGTTGGTTTTTTGCAAGCCAGACAGGAATGTGTTCACGAGGGCGTAAAGATAAATTCCTTTGGGTACGACCTATATAACTAGCTCCACAGGAGCAGTTGAATTTATATACACACACTGATGTCGCCATGTTGGGTAATCTATCTTTAATGCACAATGTCAGTATCGGTTTGGTTGAGAAAGTGACATGCAGTTTTGCAGCACTGAAAGTTCTTTCAACTGCTCTCGTTAATCTACGGTTTAATATATCGCTGGATATATCGCCTTTGAATTGTAAATTTAAGTAAAGCTTTTTCTTACTTACTGTGTCTCGCTTAGTTTTGTGTGTAGTTTCATAGATATACTTCTTTACAAAGTTGGTAGGATAGTCGTTTTGTAGCAAGGCGTTTGTAAGATTTCTTATTTCATCTTCAATGCAGTCGTCGGTACATATGTGTCTAATTCTATGACTGAGACAAAGAATTAGGTTGCGCTTATATTGTATGGGTATGAAGCTATGGAGGTGGGTGTATTGTCCATTCCACGTCGCTTTCCTATAAATGTTTCGCTTTAAGGTACCGTCTGTTCTCTTTGTAAGAAGAACATCCAGAAATGGAATACTACCTTGGAGTTCCTCTTCACAAGTGAATTTAATAGCTGGGTGTACCTTATTGAAGACTTGGAGCAGGTGTTGTCTATCTTGATTATTGTTACAAATGATAAAGGTATCGTCAACATATCGACAATAATAATCGAGTTTGTCTAGTATCTCTTTTAAAGGACCATTTTCCAATTTAGATAGAAATATGTCAGCTAATAAGGAACCAAGGGGAGAACCCATAGCAACTCCATCTATTTGGCGGTAATACTCCTTATTAAATACAAATTGAACGTTCATAGTGCATTTTAGTAGTAATTCTTTCAATTTTCGTGGCGTGATTCCAATTTCTATTTTCTTTTCTCTTTCCTTTATTGTGTATGTTCACTACTATTATTATTTTATTTTTATTAATACTTTTATTATCATTATTATTCCCATCATCCACATTTTATTACTACTCTATTTCTGTTTATTAATAACATTGCTTTTCATACATATTTTATACAAGAAACACTTTATAGCCTTAGCACTAGTTCCTGTCCATTTTACATGAGCTTACTGATTATTCACTATCTCACACATTACGTCATGCCAACTTCTGTCCCCTGTCTAACTTACAAATAGTTATCCCTTCTTGCACCTTACATTATGTAATACAATTTTCCAAGGATAAAATTTACCAGTATCTGATTGGTTTAAAGATTTCTTTGTTAATTATAATTACGATTGTACAGCTTATGAAAATGAACCGTTGAAAAGAAAATTTTCTTCGCTGTTTGTGCCTTTTTCTTATTGCCAATTAATGCTAATAGCTGTATCAAAGTAATAAATCAGAATTTACAAAATCTCAGCTAATATATACAACAAAATTAATCATCGTTCCCCAGCATGAGGTAATTTTAATTTTGTTGTCAAGTTGGCCAATTAGTAATGATAACAAAACCATATGTAGATTGTTGGATTTGATGAGTGTGTAAAACTATAATAGCAGCATGTGTTTACATAGTGAAATTGCTTATTACATTCGTGTTGATTATGTCATTTCATGGAGAATGGGTTGTTGAAACCAGATAAAATTCCTGTTCATACAATTCAGATTCCACTTGATATGAAGTACTTCTGATATCAGACGTTCTTTGTGATTTCTCAAATTCTTCTGGATGATGATTTCAATATTGCCAAAAACAATTTTGTGTCCTGATTCTACAGCTGATGATTTTTCAAGTTTTTCTAGTTCAGCTGGATTTCTCGGTGGTCGAACAGATGCAGCTCTACGGTGTTCATTTCTTCTGATTTTGATTTCTCTCTAGCGATTTTTTCCGATGTATATCGCATCACATTCCGGGAAAGGATTTTATTTTATAGACACAATTAGACAGAGAATCGTTGGGGATTCGCTCTTTTATATGGACAAGGTTGTTTCACAGTATGTCTGATGTTTTGAAGAAATCTCTGACATCAAGGCAAAATAGCTTTGGCAAATTTTAGAAAGTTTGAGTAAACGAAATCTGCACACTGAATTAGGCTTATATATATATTTTGCATCCAGGACAGTACATCCCGAAGATTTTCAACGAACAACTTGTAGGAGTGATTATTAAAAGTGAATTCTACTATTGGTATACATAGATGACACATTTTCGATCAAGAAAAGCGAGGATGAAGCACTGAACATCTCCGATAAGTTCAGTGATGTGCCTTAAGCGAATAAACTTTACTATCGAGAAAGAAATTCATGGCAGTATTTCATTCCTTGACGTCTTTCTGACTTGGAAAAAGGATGGTACACTGTGAAGGACAGAACTGTAAGCACATTTTTAGGACTTTCGCACTTTGGAAATGTAAATGCGACTTAATAAAGTGTTTACTGCATACAGCTAGGATAATCTGCTTATATGGCTTTTTCAATAAAGAACTTAAGATTATGAGAGTATTACTCAGGAAAAATGATTATTCAGATAAAAATATGAATTTTACTATATTACAAGTCAGTATGGCGACAGCTCCAAAGAAGCGCTTGTCCACAAAAGTACAGTTCCTTGGTGATAAAGTCAGACAAATAGCAACAGTGAAGAACGCACTGAAGTGTAGCAGAGGTGCATTGTCTCTTTACTACCACCTCTGTTTTACGTTCAATGAATAAGGACAAACCACCTAACTTTATCTCCTCTATGCGCATCTACCATTTTGACTGCAGCTACGGAGCTAGCTATATTAGGCCTACAATTAGGCACGTTCATCATCGTATGCCTGAACATCCTGCATTCTTCAACAAACTACAGACAAGATGTATACGCAGCTCTGTCTTATCAAACCTTGTAGATAGTGAGCATAATGTTGATGTTAATACAGCATTAACAGCTATTTACCGCATTCCAAATTATCTTAATTTTGCCTAACCACTTAGTCTTCTACACACCTTGGGCTGAAGCCATTGGAATCTACCTGAAGAAGCCAAACCGGTGTGGTTAGAAGAATTTTGTCCAGTCGCTTTCTTTGCCTTGGCTATCGTTGCGCGAATGTAACAATCTAACAATTTCCCTTCCCCCTTTAAGCCTTTTACACGTTAACTATGTTTTAATTATTTTATTCTATTTCTGACTACTTCAACTTTAATCATTTTGCTTATTTGGTAATCAACTCGTACACTTAATAATTTTCCAAAATTATGCATTAAGCAATTCACTTGTTTAACCTTTTACAATTATTTCTACCCTTTGACTGTTTGATACATTGAGGAGGCCGCCGAATGACATCGCACGCCAGGCAATCGCTCTACTGGAATCCAAATGGGAAGCGACGAGTGGGTCATCAGTGCGAGGGTGAAATGGCAGAGATCGTGTGAGGAAGAGATGAGAAAGTTTGATCAATCGTGGACCCAGCTGAAGAGGAAGGCAGAAAACAGAAAAAAATGAATATGTGTGGTTGAAGCCCTATGCTCCACTCAAAACGCAACGGAATAATAATAATAAATAATAATAATTTGATTGGTTGTGTATTACTCCATTATGGATAAAATTTATTTTGATAAAATCTTACTGATGACCAAGTTTCGAGCACAGTGCATCGCCACTCATAATCATATCAAGTTACTCACAGAACTTTCCAACTTCCTTTAAAATTAATTCCATTTTTTCCATCGATTGACTTGATTGGCAGTAGTATTTTCCATATTTCCGTTGTGAGTGATGAGTCATTCATATTGCATATGTTGGGTGTAGACTCAATGAACAAGAATTCAGTAATCAACCTCTCTCTCCACCTACCTAGATTACTTTTCAGAATTTTAACACTCTTCCACCCTATTGTGTGGTTGTGTGTTAATGCATGCATTGCAATTGCCGAGCTTTTTTCTAAATTACTTATCTTGTCTGGGTCAACCATTCTTACCTTAGCTAAATTCTTATGTTCTGACAATCTGACTACCCCTGACCTACTAGTCTGACCTATGTAGTTGACCTCACAGTCATTGCAGGGTATTTTGTAAATTATATTATTTTGTCTAATTAGGTCCACTGGGTCCTTTAACCTACAGAGCTTGTCCTACCTGAGTGAGTTTGTAGGTTTAAATGCCACCCTAATTCCTGCTTTATTTAGAATCCTACTTAGGGTCTCAGATGTCCCCTCTTTATATGGTATAAATGTAGATGACTTATATTCTCTCTTATTTATGTTATTATTACTAGTCTCACAATTCCTTTTATTTTTCTTTTGGCGTTTTTCAATCTTCTTAATGAATTTTAGAGGATAGTTATTTAAAACCAATGCCTCTTCTATCTGTTTTATCTCATCATTTAGGTCTTTTTTGTGCTACTTAGTGCCATTGCTCGGTTTGTTAGATGCTTAATTAAGCCTGCCTTAACAGTTAAAGGATGAGATGAATTAAAGTCTAAATATCCATTAGAATGCGTTGGTTTTCTATAAACACTAGTGCGTAGTTTGCCTTCTTCTATTCGTTTTATTTTACAATCTAACACCATAGCTAATTCTCCTTATTCACTTTCCGATTCAAATGTGAATTTTATTCCTTCTACTAGTGAGTTTATATGTGTCAAGAAGCTAGAGATATGTTCCGTTTTTAACACTGTGAAAGTGTCATCCACATATCTCCACCATATTTTTGAACTAGAAGTTAAATGTATTAAAAACAATATTTTCCCAGCTGTCCATAAATATATCTGCTACGATAGGATATATTCGCAATCCATCCCATTGCTACACCTTCTGTTTGTTTATATATTTTGCCATGGAATTTATAGATAGTAGACGTGAGGTATAACTGAATTCCTAAAATAATTTTCGCAATGAGTAGCTTCGTCCTACGAGTAAGCTCAGGATCCGCAGTTAGTTCTTTTTTAACTGCTTCTAAGGCCATATTGACTGGTATAAAGACTGGTTATATCAAAACTAACCATTGTTTCATCATTATCTAGTTTTATGTCATTTAGTTTATTTTCCATCTCATATGAATTAGTTCGTCTAGAGATTGAACGGTTTCTAATGGGACCTAATATTAGAGCTAAGTGTTTTGATAATTTATATGTAGGGGTATATATATATATTGTATATACATATATCTTATATGAATGCTTGTGTACTGATTCTCTTGGCCAATTATCACACCCCCTGACATGCCGATACCGGCTAGTTACCACTAGGAAAATGATCACTCCTAGGATTTTAATTTGTTTGTATTGTATTCAAAATGCTCTATGGATTAAGATCTAGTCGAAATGTAAATAATTCTTATTTAATTGAATTTGGAATTTCCTATTGATGGATTTGAACGAAGTGTTCGGTCTCAGGATGACATGTCGTCTGCTTGTACGGATACTTCGATGATGTCTGAGGATACTCACTTCATCCTTTTTGGGACGAATTACTCCAAGTTATATCCTCAGACATTATCTAGACATCCGCACAAGCAGGCGACATGTCAGCAGACCGACCGACATGTCAACAGTCAAACAAGTGAAAAAACAATGATTGATTTAATCAAGTAATAAAATGTTTATCCCAGAGCGTTTTCAAAGTGTCCCTGATACGGGCTAACATGTCAATAAAGAAAGATAAAATCAATCAATTGGTAATTGAAAATAACTCCAAAAAGTGACAAGTGATCTCGGTTGAACGCGACATGTCTCTGGTGGCGACACTGACCCAGTGGATAACACTCTGTCAAAGTAAGTACACCACTACTCACTAGATATGCATATACAACCAGCCGATGTGTCTCAAAAAATCTGTGATATTAGGAAATAACTGTATATTTGAAAGATTACCGAAGGTAGTTTTTACCTGTAGCTATGGCGACCACTGGATTTAAAATATACAAGTTTCACGTGTTCCTATTTATCTAGAGGTAGTGAATCTTCCCTGCCTTCAATTATCTAGCAGCAGGATGGGTGAAAATGTCAAAGCTGGCCAACCAGAATCGGAAAGACAAGAAACACCGTCACCAACCTGAAACCAGTTTGGAAATCTGCTGCACCAAATTAGTGTAAAAAGCAAGATTTGGATTTCCATTACAAATCTTCAGTCAGTTAGTTGTTCTTCAATATGGGTTAGAAACTTGCAGACCATGTCACGACAAGGATTTCTAACAAGTTACAGACCTTTATCAGTAGCTGACTACGCTGACTGTATACTGAAGATGAGATGGCTGGATGGTCAGAAAGAATTAGCAACAAGAAACTATGACTGGGAACAAATAAAACCAGGAGTCGTTTGCTGAACAGATATGCAGGAGAATCGAGGTGGATTGGGTACACGCTGAGGAGACCCTCGAATGACATCATGCGCAATGTAGGCTATGGCTCGAGCGAAACCCCAGTAAGAAGCAATGAGTGGATCATCGGTGCGAGGGTGACACCGAGGAAATCGTTTGGCGAGGAGGAAAGAAGAGATTATGAGCAGTTGTAGGCGCAGCTGAAGAAGACGGTAGAAAATAGAAGAAGGCGGAGATGCGTTGTTGAAGCCTTATGTTTCACTCGTAATGATAATAATACTTAATAACGTCATCGACTGTTAAGAAGCACCATGTACTTATGGACAAAAGTAGAATGGTATAAAGTTTGGGTTCAGTCAACCATGAAAAAGTATTTACCTATATAAGTGACCTATATATGTTTATTTAAAAAAATAAAATTAACCAATCACATCAACGCTAATTCTATCCAGTAAGGACTTAAAAATTATATTATTATGATTTCCACTGGTTTACGAAAAACTTTAATTATTTCAGGGTGAATACTATCATGTAAGTATCATGTAAGGGAGACATAAAAATAGGCAGACAAAGTATAATTCATGAGATTATATTATTTGGGATTATTTATTCATTTTTGGGAATAATACAAGGGATCAATAAACATGGAACAGGATTAACCCAGCTCTAATTACCTAACACACTATTGGTAAAGCAACTTTTCAGTTATCTAGAGAGAGAGAGATTTGTTTGATCATATTTTTCTTTGCTTAAAACATTATGTCATCTTTATTCCCCTGGGTTTTGAACGAGACATCTCCATTCTCCCTCCTCTAAAGTCTTTTTCAACAGGCGCTACGATTGTCCATAAGATGTCATTTTCTCCTGCCGCTATCTCCACTATTTCATCTTTGGACTGTAACCTAACTTGTTGCTTCCCATTTCGGTTTCATTCAACATCGTCTTGCGTGATGGAAAGTTTGTCTTCCTAATGGACTATCTCTTGTATATCGCATGACGAATCATTCTTCATGTGTCTGATGCTTCCATCCCACTTCTAAATATTACACAAGATTCAGACACTTTGTTTGATAGATATTGTACATGTTGTGACTGTTACTAGAGTCACTGAAGCATTCTTAAAGTTTGTGTAACATCTTCGTTCACAATATCTGTTCATTTTTTCCTCTCATGAGATTTGATGATTCCTTGTAATAATAATAATAATAATTTGCTTTATTCCAGAAACAGTGCTAGTAGTACAGTGTGGAATTTTCAGCATATATCTACAATATTTGCATCTAATTTTATCCAACGTTTAAAAGGAGTATTTTCAAAAAACAAAATAAAAATAAAGACAACAACAGCAAAAAAAACAGGAAAAACACAAAATAATTTTTTTAAAAATACGAAAAAATTTCAAGAAGTAGAAAGGAAAATAAACATCATATAATAATATCTCAGTATTGGGTAGTGGAAGCTATGATATGTCTATGCATAGTGACAGCAAAGCTATAGTCATACAAGAAGTTATGAAATGATATTTAAGAATGTTTATCGCCAAGAAGATCAGTTAATTTATGTTGAAACGACTCTAAACACTCATAAAATAACATTTCAGGGTTGTTTTTTATCAGGTCTAATGCGGTGTTTGTAGTAGTAGCGTGAGTAATCCTGCATAATACAAAATTTTTAAGTTGGTGACAATGGTGTTCAGTTTAGTATTGCCGAAAAGAAAAATGAAAAAATAAAAAATAAGAAAAAACAACCGCAAAACTAATAATTACATGATGGCTAATGACAGGACAATTTTGTACTACTTATAGTGCTAATATAGTTGGAACCAGTGGATACACAAAAGAAGTAATACAGTAAAGTACAAAAAGTAAGCCAATGTTAATAATTTAGGTGGTTAAGTATGTTTAAGAAGGAGTTCTCTATAGAATACAAAATAAGAGAGAAATAAAAGAGCCTAAAATTATTTTATTAACAACAAAGCAAGTCATAGGTTTCGCGCTTAACATTGTCTCTGTCGCTTAGAACACGGGCCAAGTATGGTATCGTTGAGTTCTTGTACTTGGTTGTACGAGCAGAGATAATTTTATACTGATTTCTGGTTTTACTTGATGAGATACAAGGCGAAAGTTGGAAATAGAGGGGGTGTTGGGGTTCGGAGAGTATGGCTTCAGACCATTTTTCACATGTATTCAGATACCTTTCAACTGAGGTAGTGATGAGCTGACTGAGTTTTACACCACTGGTCCTACTAGCTACCTTCAACATCCTTCTCAGGATGGTGTAGTCCTTTTTCAGTAGCCCAGGAAAGACTTACGGGGAGCAGTAAAGTAGAATAGGTAAGATACAAGGGTCGACAAATAGTGAAAGTAGAGGTTGGGTGATTCCAGATTAGATTGAAAATCCCCATTGAGTCATATGAAAAAGAGAAGACATTCAGCGAAGAGACTCTTTTCGGCGAATTCATTCACATAGCTGTACAATCGCATTTAATCATAAATATTTGTGTGTGTACATGAGGTTTGTCAAGTTTAGATAATTGATTAGTTAATACAAGAATGATGTAGTCTAGAGACAAAGTTAATCAGACAGCAACTAAGTCTAAGTTTCTTAATGTAGTAGGTTAGACAGAACACTTTCTTAGAAATCGTTAGAATATGAGATGTCCAAGTAAGGTCGGAAGATAGAACTAGACCGAGATATTTTGCATTAGACTTAGTTTCAATTTTAGTCCCCTCAATGTTACAGGCTTCATGAGTACTTACTAGTGTTTGTAGATCTCGTTTATGCCTAAAGGAGAAGTCAATAGTCTGGCATTTTGAGGGATTCAGCATAAGACCATTTAGTTTAGACAACTGACGGATGTCCGACAGGAAGCTATTTAATTTGAAACAGTCTGACTGAGACTTAACGGGAAACGATACAGACAGGTCATCTGCACATTTGACGAAGTTGATTTCATCTGAAAGAGGTAAATCATGTAAGAAGAAGGAAAGAGAAACGGAGAGAGAACAGCACCCTGAGGAACTCCAGTTATAGTAAGCAAAGGAAAGGAAAATACACCATTATATACTGTGTACTGCATCCTATTAGAGAAGTTAGAGTGTAGCCAGTTGATAGCCCAGCTATCAGCTCAAATGTGCTCCATTAACGTTTTTAAATGTCCCCTTTTGCAGCTTTTATAAATATATCTCAAGGAATATGCGGCATGTGTCATCAACTACAGGCGCATATAACTTTTCACGTTGATGGTTAACAAGCGGAATATCTGCCAATCAGGCGAGAAGTCACTGTTCGATTCTGTCAGATGAGTTACAGGCTGATAATTAGCTCGAAAACGGGTGAAGGATGGGTCTGAGTATGGTAACCTCAACCTACAAAACTGACACTATAGCCACAGAAACTCCAGACTTTACATTTTGTTGTTCTACTCTTAAAGGAAGAAATTAAAATGCCGCTCACAATCGACTCACAAGTCCTAATGATTGATTAGCATAACATATATGTTATTATCCCCTTGGAATTCATGCACTGGGCATTGTTTCTAGTCCCAGTGGCCTAATGGTCTACCATTTTGCCTTGTAACAGGAAGGTATTCAGTGGGCGTGTACAAGTGAAGAGTCCCAGACTAGGACGAAACAGCTGACTAGTACTGCAAGCCTGTTTTCCAATGGTCCTCTTACCGAGGACACTTCATGATGAAATCCTGAAACCATTCAAACTCCAGCAAATGAACACTTGAAAAGTGGAACTGTAATTTAGTTGAGTGTTACATCCCCACCGATAGCTGCTACTCTGAAGTGGTATTCGGGCTTGCTTGTCAGAATAATCTAAAGGTCTTCACTGTTCGGAACTAATACTCCTGCGGATCTTGCCATGCCAGAATAGCTGTTTAGATACCGATGGGAGTAAAGGCACTTAGCATCACAATGTACGTTTTCTATATTATGTTGCTGGTCTGTGAACGAAGTCGCAAAGCTGAATAATAGAGCCATAACAACCATAATTTGTAACCCTCAGGTGACCAGCATACTAGTTATGCTGTCTTTCCGCCATGGAGAAGGATGCTAGAAAAGGTCGGTTGCTAAAATAAAAACCTGGCATCACTCCACGAGCTGAGTGTGGAGGCTTCGGATACTTGCTTTGGTGTGAGACTACTTGTGATGTGCTTAAAGCATTCATCTCCGAAGATGCAGATGCATTTACTCTTTGAAGTCTCCCAGATCCATGAAAGCATCATATTACTATTCTTTAGTTCCGATTAATAGATTTCATCAATGGAGATCTGTTTTATCCTATTTTGAGACTCTCCTGCATTGTGAATCCACGACTCCACCAGATAGTGAACCTCGGAGTTCAAGTTACAAGACTAAGATCGTCAGCCATTTGACTACTTGGCTAGAGTTCTATAACCTGTAAATTATAACTTTGTTAACTCGTGATATGGCGCTGCCTTCACCACTTCCTTCGATAGGCATTTATATAACGCTTACACGTTGAGAAGTTGAAAGTAGTGAAGTTTCTGCCGTGTATATTTCCTTATGATTATTCTTTAGAAGCTGGAGTCTATTTCCTCTTCACACATATATGTTTCTAGACATGATAGAGAAGATTTGTAGCTCAGGTGGATGATTTTGATGTGGTAGTGTTGTCTGAGCTGGATAGTTAATTTGAGAAGCTTTCATCACCCTACTAGGTGACATCTTCAGCGCATACTTCAATTTGAAGTGAGCTTATAGATTTCTCCACGAGTTTATTAATCATCTCTCCTGATCGGTGACCTTGGACGTGATTGGCTGTTTTTGTGTGTTTTCACACCTTCTAGGTTACTTGTATTGTCACTCATTGTTTCTTTGACTTGAACTTTGCCCCTTTGTGTGTGTGTGAGGTTTCCTTCTTATCGGTTGATAAATTTTGTCTATCTCGATGTGTCTATTGATTGATGATTCACTGGGATGCGAAGCTTCTAAAAATTCTCTAGCATTTTTGTTGTTTCCTCTGTCTAATATTTCAACATTGACCCAGTCGAATTGACGTCCTTGGTTGTCTGTATGTAGTGATATAAGGGAGTGGATATCATGTCTTTTGACAGCTAGCTTAGGACGTACACTACATTGGCCGACGTGAAACGAGTTAGATAAAGCTCACAACCTGATAAACAACGTCTTCAACGACATCGAATTCACAAGAGAAGAGGAATCAGATAACCAAATTCCATTTTTGGACGTCTTAGTCAAGCCAACAACCACAGGGGAATTAGAAACTCAAGTCTATAGAAAATCAACTCACACAGACCAAATCCTGAATTACAACAACAACAATCCAATAGCACACAAGAGGAATTGCATACAAACACTATTCAAGAGAGCCAGGACTCATTGCAGCACTCCCACCTCAAGGAAAATTGAAGAAAAATATCTCATGGACGTCTTCCAAAAGAATGGATATCCACGGAATTTCATCAAAAGACATATACCCCCAAGCCAACCTATCAAACCAAAAGACCCCAAGGAAAGCACAAAGAAAATCGCCTTACCATATATAAAGAACATCTCAGAAATAACTACAAGACTCTTCAAACCTTTGGGAATTGACGTCGTACACAAACCAACAAAATCACTTCACTCAGTTCTATGTCAATCAATGGCTCAACAGCGAAGGAAGATAAAACCAACATCATCTACAAAATAGATTGTATCAACTGCGAAAAACACTACATTGGCCAAAGTGGACGTCCCCTTCGTCTTCGTATCCACGATCATAAGCTAGCTGTCAAAAGACATGATATCCACTCCCTCATATCACTACATACAGACAACCACGGACATCAATTCGACTGGGACAATGTTCAAATATTAGACAGAGGAAACAACAAAAATGCTAGAGAATTTTTAGAAGCTTGGCATTCCAGTGAATCATCAATCAATAGACACATCGAGATAGACAAAATTTATCAACCGATAAGAAAGAAACCTACACACACAAAGGGTCAAAGTTCAAGTCAAAGAAACAATGAGTGACAATACAAGTAACCTAGAAGGTGTGAAAACACACAAAAACAGCCAATCACGTCCAAGGTCACCGCAGGAGAGATGATTAATAAACTCGTGGAGAAATCTATAAGCTCACTTCAAATTGAAGTATGCGCTGAAGATGTCACCTAGTAGGGTGATGAAAGCTTCGCAAATTAACTATCCAGCTCAGAGAACACAACCACATCAAAATATCTGTTTCTGTATTATATCAGATTAAATCATTCCATCTGGACTGTGATGTATATGCATTGCACGTAAGCAGTTAGTTTACTTTTTAATCTGCATATACGATAGATCACTGTCAATCATGCATTAATTGGTGTGCTATATTATCACACAGCCAATTCTTTTAAATACTGTGTCCAGATGGGAAGGGGAAGGAGTGGAATTAGTGTAGATATATTTAGTTGTTCAAGCCTGTTTAAAACAAATATGCCTTCCTTTACTACTAATGACTATTTCATTACAATAGTAATTATTATTATTATGACATACGAAGACCACATATACACTAAAATGTAACTTGAACCACCTTCTTCTTCTGTCCTGGAATAAATATTACTGACAGGTTGGATAATTGAAAAGAAAGACGCGATAATATTCCCTGTGTTTTTGCTATAATCGCTGTTTGTTTCATTATCTCAGTAGGAAAGAAAAATGAGGTACTATCAGGTTACACTTAAAAAAGACATATATATTACTTTTAAAATAAAAGGTACTCCCACCTCTTAGAAAGAACAAGATGTCATTCATGTATCTACAGGACAGATCTTAGCATGACATCAAATTCAAAAAAGAGAAATGAATAAAATGAGGACAATTAGAATAAAGGTAAAGTGATGATTGATGTACACATTCAAAAAGCGCACAATAGCTGTTGGTAACTAGGGTAATTTAAACACGGAAAAGCACATAGATGATGGTAAAATTGAAGACACATCAAGATAAAAGAAGGTTAAGCGATACTATCTGTTGTCCTTAATTGTCCTGCCTAGTATGTGTTGATATATATTTACTGTTCTAATGCGATAATGACATCAAGTAACCACATTGACTATAGTCAGATTGAAATAAGTGAAAATTTGCTAGTATTTTTCCACTGAACTAATGATAACTGTCAGAAACAGTGAAACAGATGGCTTTTTCTTTGGTTTCAATGTTTCGACTGGGTTTTGTGTGAATGCGATGAGTGTCTTTCGTGGAGAAGCCATTGGGCTGTTAGTGGAACATAGGACTTTAGCAGGGAATCTTCGCTTCAAGCTTTGATTTAGTCTGCACATAATATTATTCATCTCCTGGGTCGTTGTTTCTAGTTTTGGTTCAAACTAGAGGGCTGCTTGGTTGGTGATGTCATTCAACTGCCTTCTCAACGTGTATCCAATCAACCTCAGTTTCATTCCGCATATCGTTTGATTAGCTGCAGATTCGCTTATGTTTTCTTGTCGGCCTTTTTGATTTTCAGTTTGGAGACAAGGAACACAGCTGATGATGAAAGTCTTCATCCGGTTGGAAATGCTTTCGCTGACACATATACCAAGTCTCTGAGTCATGTGGAAGTACTGAATTAGCATTAGTGTTGAAATTAAGAATCTTGTTTCTTATGCTTAATGCAATAGACTAACAGACTGATTTTAGATTATTAAAGGCACATGTTGTTTTCTCGATCCTAACTGACTCTAACATCCTCATCTGTCCCAGAGATGCTGTCAAGTTGACACTCCGCGGAGTAGTCAGAATTAATCGAAAGTTTAATGATTGTACTGTGACAGAAACCTCCCTTAATAAGCCTATTGAATAAAGCGTTTCCACAATGCAGCGGTGATTCGAATTTAACAAATTCAACTCTACCCACAAAAATATCATTAAAGTTAGTGAATTTATTCTCACCAAATATTTTGCTCGTAACGCTTGAAAATCATTTTCCCCCACAGTAAACTGTTCACTATGCCTTCCATCAATATTGCATCACTGTCACTGTCGCTAAATGGTATCTGTCATTTCGCATTTCTGATGGCCCTCTTGACTGACATTCATGGTGCAAAGCTGAGCAAATATTTTGATCTGGACAATTTCTGTTTCGGTAGTAAAGTTTAGCGAAATTTCATCTTGGTTTGTGTTATCTACAAATTGTGAATTCAACGCCTAATACTTAATAGTTTAGTGTGTACAACTTGAGAATTCGCTCAATATTAGTTTGTTTTTTAGATATATCACACAGTGAGTGAAACAGTAGTATTTACTGGATGACAAGGTTTCGAATACAGTTTATTGCGGTTCATAATCATATCAATTATAAACACACGAATTCGAAACTTGAGTTTTATAGTTTTCTTTGTTCTCTCCTATTTGTCGCCGTTGGAGTAGTAGAATTTTCCAGATATTTGGGTGGACAGGTGTTGAATCATTCCTGTTACACTTTTTCTCTTCAGTTGATTCGATAAATAAAGCTTTCGTTATGAATCTCTCCCTCCACCCTGTGACATTCGATTTTAAAAGTGTCATCTTACCCCATCACCCTATTGTATGGTTGTGTGTAATTGCGTATGGTGTAGTGTTATGGCTGAACTATTCTCCAGATTTCTCATCTCATTTGAGGTCAAATAATCTAGATTTTACTAGATTTGTATGCTCGGATAGTCTGATTACCCTTGTTCTACTACTTTGAACTATGTATTTGACCTGACAATCATTGCCGTAGGGTATTAGATAAACTAAATTTTGTTTTAAAGGCACCACAAAATCCTTCAACCGACAAAGCTTGTCTTTAACTGAGTTTGTGGGTTTGAATGTCAATCACTTCTATTCCTGCCTTGTCAGGAATTCTGAGTAAGGTTTCCGAGGTTATTTTCTTGTATGAAAGTACTACTGATGATTTAGATTCTTTATCGTTGGTGTTGTCTTGCGCATGTTTGACATGCATTTCGTCATTAATATTATTATTGTTATTTTCACTATCACTACTATCATTATTTATTTTACTTTTATTTTTAAACTTGTTTACATACTTTCTGAGTAATTCATTAGGGTAATTATTAAGTTTCAAAGCTTCTCTTACATGCCTCACTTCCTGTCTTAGATTTTCCTTGCTACTGCTTGGTTTTTGTGCTCTATTACTTAAACATTTCACCAATCCTATTTTCACTGACATAGGATGGGATGATTGGAATTCCCAATATCTGTTTGATTGTGTGGGTTTTCTGTAAACACTAGTGTTTAAATTCCTCTCTTTTTTAATTTTTACGCTACAATCTAACAATGTAAGTTCCCATACCTGACTTTCCAATTCATAAGTGAATTGAATTTCCTCCACCTTTGAGTTAATGTGTTCCAAACATCTATCTATATCCTGTGTTCTAAGTACAGTAAGAGTGTCATCTACATACCTCCACGTAATCTTTGTTTATCGAATCAACTGAAGAGAATACATGTAATGGGAATGATTCAACACTTGCTCACCCAGATATCTGGAAAATTCTACTACCATGCCTACGAAGACAAATAGGAGAGAACAATGAAAACTATAAAACTGAAGTTTGGAAGTCATGTGTTTATAATTGATATGATTATGAACGGCGATAAACTGTGTTCGAAACCTTGTCATCCAGTAAATACTACTGTTTCACTCACTGTGTGATACATCTAGTAAACGAACTAATATGGAATTACTTACTACCACAGTGCCCAAGTTGTACACATATATAAATTTCGAGAATACGTTTTTGTTAGTACCTTTTTTAAGCCCCTTAGAAACTACTTATTAGGGCATGAGACTGAGTTGGAGAGAGAGGATGAGAAGTTCAGAAGGGAATTCATTCTCATTTGGTTTGTAAGATAGCAATTTTTACACATTTCTTTTTCGTTCTGTAAGGAACCTTAGCTGAAAGCCTCATACATTTGAAATATGAAGGCAAGGATTAAATTAGATACTTTGCTTCTCTATTATGATATGAAGATTTCGAAGTGTCGTGAGCAATGAATCTTAATCGCATATGAGGATAGATCGCAGAAAGATAGTGTTAAAAAATAAAGTTTCGTAATTTTTGAAAGAAAATTTTCGAAAGAAAAAGTGTGATTAAGATATGCATTATGGAAGTGACGATGACTGAAACTACTGCAATAAGGCAAATTAAACTAGGCCTCTGGTAGCTGCAGGAGATGGATGACCCCCTTTTAGTGGACATACGGCTGCTTCTTCTTGTTCTTTAGAGACGAATCGAGGTTTCTTACATTGCAATGAGGTTTTAAGCATGCTTAAGCAATGCCTTTGAAAGAATTTAATGGGATGTGTAAATCTGTATGAGTAATATTTCAGTTGAAATATTATGATAGACACTGGCAAGGAGTTAGCTGATGTTATTTACAACCCAGTTGTGCCATTATTGAAGATGATATACGTATGTCTTACGGCAGTTGCTACTAATAGCTAAATAACTTAAGTTCCGGTGGCTGTAAAAGGCAGGCCGTTTACTTAGACTTCTTCAGTAAGTTGGTGATTACCTGTCTTACACATTTTTTCTCATCACATTAGATGTGTGATAAATAAGCTATTGTCGAGATTTTTTACCAAGCAGTCCGACCACATAGTCTTCTTTATTTGCTTCTAGTTCTACCTAATCAGATGCAAGGAGAGAGTTGTGTATGGAGAGAATGTCCACTGTCTGACAATACAGTATTCGCTAATTTCTTACAGGAATCTAGGTGTTTATCTACAATAGTATTAACCAGCTGGTTTAGCAGCATCCCACGTGCCTAACTGACGGCTTTTAGTACCCTACGCAGTATAAAATGGCTTTCTTAAGTAGCCTGGGGAAGACTGACGTGGTGGAACAGCAAAGAAGTACAGGCAGAATACAAGAATTAACAAAACGTAACAGTAGAGACGTAATGATACCAGATTGTCCTAACTCCCTTACATAGAACGTCAAACGAAATATCTTCCTGGAAACTAACATGATGTAGGAAGACCATGAAAGGTGATCAGAGGGAATACACAATCCAAGCATTTGGAGGGGTTTATCTTCAGACCGTTTATTGACAATAACCACTAACTAATTACCAATAAAAAGTTGTTCTCAGTTATTGGTTGGAGGATTTAATAACGAGTTGACATCAGTTAGAGAACCATTGAAAAACCGGCTGGGAGTACTAGACAGCTGTTTCCTCCGTCCTAGTTTGGGTGGGTGTATACTGTGAAGAGTTACAAACTAGGACGAAACAACTGTCCAGTACACCCAGCTGGTTTTCCAGTGGTTCTCTAAATAATGTCAGCTCATGTTGAATTCCTCTAACCAATCAAAAAGTTATTCATTTTGAGACAATCTGACTGAGAAGTAGTCGGCATGGTAACAGTCAAATCATCGGCATACTTTACAAAATTTGCTTAATCAAAGTAGGGCAAGTAAGTCATGCACGAAGGAAGATAATAGGAAAAGAAGGAGAACTGTTCCCTGAGGAACACCAGATAGACTAAGTGTAGCTGTGTAGTACTTTCTGTGTACTGCTTCCTATCAGAAAAATACAAATGCAACTACCTATTAGTCCAACAGCCTGCTCTTGTCACAGCGGGCTTCTTCAATAAAAGATGAATAGGTGCAGAGACGAAGGGCGATAAGTAATCAAGGAAGGCATACTGAACACAGTTCGCACCTGCATCTAAACTAGGAACAAGATACAAGACGACAATTTCATCTAAAGTTCACCCACAATGCTTATAAGCAAATCGATTAGGATTCTTAAAAGCCTTCGATGAGGGCTAAGGTTTTTCCATTATCCCTCAAAAAAGGTGAAATACTGGCTTTAGTTCTGAACTTAACATTTTTTCCACTTGATGATTTAGGCACCGGAACAATTTCAGCGTCATTCCAGTCAATTTTGTGTCTCAGTCGGTTTTGTGTCTGTGTAATTCTTCAACTTTATAACTGCCGGACGCCAATGCGAAGGTAATTTTTTACTTTTGATATGTTACATTTCTTGAACAATACCACAGATGCTATTGCATCAGATTAAATGTTTCGACTGAGCGTAACTTCCAGGAGTTCGGTAAGCTATACGGAAAGACGTATCGACTGGTTTCAGCGTTCAGGCCGTAATACCTCAAAAATACCCATCATCAGACACCTTCATAAATCAGCGTTCATGTAAATTGATTACCCTTCGTTTCACAGTGCTTTAATTAGCATTGTGGTGTGTGCCACTGACAATGTTTATCAGTAGTATATAAAGAGACGTTCATTGGCAGAAAATGTCAAATAGCAGAGAGATACACTTGAAATTTTATTTTTTTAAATTTTGATTACAGCTTGATGCCACACCGTTTTTTCAGTACAAGTATGGAATTTTCAGCATGGATATCGGTAGCCCAAATTTTTCAGGCCGACCATATATATCGGGTGTGCGCCGGCAGGTGATCGAACCACGGACCATGTGCATGGTCGGCGAGAGTCCTAACCACTGTGCCACCGACGCACATCAAGAGAGGGAATGAATCAGTATTGAGGCGAAACATGGGATACACCATAAGAAGACAAAGAAATACAATACGAGGGACAGATCTAGCACAACACGGACGATCTGTGCATTTAACGATTTTGATATATGGTATGTATAATTTGCACTGTGCGTCTGTGGTATAGCGGTTAAGACGCTCGCCGACCGTGTACATGGTCCGGGGTTCGATCCCCGGCCGACGCACTCCTTTACCTCGTTGACCTAGAAATAATGCTAGTAAAGAGGAAAGGTTGGGCATGAAGCTAGCAACCCCATCCTGTAAAATTAAACACTGCTACAGAAACTCCACTGGGGAACGCGAAGGAAAAAAAGAATAATTTGCACTCCATCACCAAATATCTTGTCTTCTGACATCACAACATCTCACAGACGCCAAGAGATGCGCCAAATAACATTAGTGAATTAATAAATAGAAGAGAAGTAGAATGATTCGAGGACAAGACGATGAAAACAGGCAAGCTTTTCTAATCTAGAACCTTTTCATGAATGCAAGAAATTGATCTGTAAAGGCGACATAACTTCAAAGAGACATGCACTATCACAAAACATTCCAAAGACAGGTAAAAGGCGCTTATTCTCCAATATTTCAGTGGTTCTATTAAAAAAACAATCATATTAACATCAAAAGTCAAATTTACCTCAACACTGCCATTAGGTAGCTTTACAGGAAGTGTAGGTTTCTAAATACATAACAAATACTGTAAGACAGAACTAGTTAAGCAAAGTTCCGCCGTTAAAAGGTACCTTAGAATTAATGAGAATATTCCCAACGAGTCAGAATCAGGCGCCCTGTTCAAAAGCATCATGCAACAAAGGCTTCAAGACAAACCCAAACAACTTCATATTGTGAAACAACACCTTGTCAATGTACACACACACAATCACAAAGAGAATTATTAGAATGAAAGATTAAACAAGAAAAAAGGCCAATAATAAAGGTCGAAAATCAAAATGTGGTATGAGAATGCCAGATTATTGACAAACACTCTAGTGGTGAAACATTTACTAAGTGCAAAGTTAGTTGAAATGTCTAAATAACTATAAAAATATTAAAAATGGATCGTCCAAAAGCAATTTTCCAAACACTTTGTGCATTGCAGTGGGTTCGCTAGTGAATGCATTTCTCAGGCGGTCTACTTAAAACTCAGGTTAACGAAAACTTCCATTATTGCATTACATATAATTACTCTTATTCAGTCTACTCTGGCCAATATTTAAAATGTTCAAAACCTGCTGATTCGCATTTTTCAACTAAACATGAGAAGAAGTGTTATCCTCGGTGGCGAACTATCCCAATATATGAGACGACTGTTCCTGAGTGGTGTCCATGGCTCACAAAATGTACCCCGTGAACATTTTGTAGTTGGCATTCAACAAAATATCATTGTATATTTCTCGAAGGAGAAAAAGAAGATTAACCATAATGGATTGGTTCGCAATTCAGGTCAGAAACCACCGTTTGACACTGTGCATTTCAAAATAAGGATCGTATCGTTTCTGAGAAGAACATTCTTTACAGCAAGGCTAAGAATAGTGTTCTACAGTCGCCTACTGATCTGCAGAAGCCTTAAAGACAAGATCCCGCATCTGAACTTCTATATGTGCACATAACAGTTCACCTACTGCTGTTGAGTCAAGTACATCGGGCATTCAATGCGCATCTTGTCCAAGAGGATTTGAAAACACTATTCAGCATGCTTGAAAAAGGCAGTAGTGGTGCTATAAGGAGTGAGATAATTGAACACCTGGTTAGCACTGATCAATCCATCTCAAAAAACGCCTTCTGCTTCAATGTAATCCACAGAGTCAAGAATTACCTACTTAAGGCAATGGAGTTTCGTATTCTTTGTATGGCGTTGGTGGCACAGTGGTTAGGACTCTCGTCAACCATGCACATAGTCCGGGTTTCGATCCTCTGCCGAGGCACACCCGATATATATGGTCGGCCTGCAAAATTTGGGCTACCGATATCACATGCTGAAAATTCCATAACTGTACCGAAAAATACGGTGTGGAATCAAGCTGTAATCAAAAATAGAAATAAATAAAGCTCTAGTCATTCACAGAAAAAACTTGGAGCTGTGCATACAGGAGAGAATTATTTAACCATTTATATTATCATGGTAACAACGTTTTTGATTTTTGATGATTTAATTTTGTTAGTTTGCCTGTTTCTTTAATTGCTTATAATTCTAGCATTCATTTAGAACTCTTACGCAATTTCGAATTCTCTACTTTTGTAAGATCAATTCAATTCCTATCCTTGAATCAAGTCAACCTGTCCCGGATCAGCCTAGCGTTATGCAACACAATTATCCATGCCTAACGTGTCTATCCCACCTTGTTTAGTGAACTGTGTTTGTGTGTTTTTACTTCAATCCGTTTAGTCAGACAGTTGAACTCATGACCCAATCAGAGTATTTTTGTGAACTGTTATTTTGCTGACCTATGTCTTACTTTGTACTATTCTGTTGAGTTTATCTTATTTATTGATTGGCTAAGTGACCAATTAAATTCTATCTTTGTGCCTATGCTCTGTCTATCTCTTACTTGGGTTCATTCTTCTACTGACTGCTTACCTGAACGGTCGTGTCTGATCCGGCTAGTTCGTAATTTTGGCTTTAACGTTATTTCTCTCTGATAGCGGTGCCTTGCTTTCTGTTAAGCATTGTGTTTTGTACTCTTGAAACCGTTAAGTACTGTAAGCGCAATATCGCTTGAAATTAAGTCACGCGTAGAAACGGTGACCGGCTTCTTGTTTGTTCTGGACCGGGATAGCCTTTATCTACGTGTGACTTAATTTCAAGTGATATTGCGCCTACAACTTTGTTCTTATGTGTATCCTGACTCAATCATCAAACTATTCATGTTATTACGTAGCTTTTTTAAACAACTATCTGACTACAGGCGTCCTATCTAACACACGTATCCCTCATTTTACGTTGAAACATTATGGGTTGACCATTCTTTCACTATTTTGATTCACTCAAAAGTCTAACAAACAGTGAATAGCATGAAAGTCTCTGGAGTGAAATTTGTAGTACACCCCCTTATTCCACTGAATCCAGGCCCCAAGATGGCAAAGCACATGATACACGAACTCAGCTATCATCTATCTATCTATCCTTAAGCTTTCTTTATCGATTTCCCGTCTGCATAGACAATTACTGGCTTGGTGATTGAAGCATTCAACTTTACAGGTACATAACTGTATCCAGAAATTGTGCATTCATTCAATTAGTATTCTACTTTAAACATAATTTATACAAATGTTTCAATAATTATCATTTTCTTGCTATCTATACAACAGATATAGTTCAGAGTCACGTAATTTCTTTTTTTTGTAATACAAAGATTCTACTAATAATAGTGAGTATGCTTTTGCTACATTTGAAATGGGGAATACTGCAAAACAAAAAAAAAGCTCAACTAAAATAATAATAATATTCCTTTAATGAGCATTTTCCCTATTTCTAGTTAGTTCGTGCTATACAAGAATAAAAATCCTCTTGTTCATCTACACATCAAAAGCTTGCAAAACCACGCACTGATAGTTTTTAAAAAAAAGACAAAAAGGAGACCTCTCTATCTGTATTGAAAGGATAATAAAAGAGAACATGAAATGTAGAGATGAGAAATATGAGGCGTGCTTACTTGAACTAATGTGTAGGCATTTCCACATCGGTAATAGGATAGTCGTCGCTAATTCATTCTGAGCAATACTAATGAAGTCTTTCTTTTCCTCTGTTATTTCTACTCCCACATGATACAAAGAACTACACATACCTTTAAACAGCTTGAGGGTGTTTCATTAAAAAGTATAATTCAGGTATGGTTTATCAATTCCTCAGTGTTGGTTGGACATTCGTCTGTTTTACTTCTTATAATATATACGTACTTAATTTATCTGAACTTTATCTTTCCTTCCTTTAACGTTTCAGTTATTTTCTCATATTTTGAAGGTACGTGATACTTTTGCTCAAAAGAATTTCAGGACTTTCTGTCCGTGTTTTTGGTTAAGATATTAGTTCAGTGAGACCATCCCTCATTTCATTTTAAACACATTTTGAGGTAAATACTACTGAAAAAGAATTGGAATGAACATCCATGCTGATTAGTATAGAGCCACGTATTTTGTTGGTTTCCACCATCTGCTTATCTACATACACATATCATCTTCAATAACGGTACAACGGGTTGCATGTAACATCAACTAACTCCTTGTTAATGTCTGTCATAATATTTCAACTGAAATATCACTCATACAGATTTACAAACCTTGATAAGTGCCTAAAGAATAAGAATAAGAAGCAGCCATATGTTTACCAGACGGAGATCATTCAACTTCTGCAGATACTAGAGGCCTGGTTTTATTCGTTTCGTTGTAGTACTTTCAGTTGTCTTTAATTCAGTAATGCATACCTCAATCACACCTTTTGTTTGAAAATGTTCCTTCAAACATTGCGAAATTATGTTTTTAACATTTTTGATTGCACACTAGTCAGTTACTAGTGTAATGTGTCTAGTCCTATCTACAGTGCAGACTGAATTCTTGCGGATAGCTTACCAAACTCCTGGAAGTTACACTTAGTCGAAACATTTAATCTGATGCAATAGCATCTGTCGTGTTGTTCAAGAAATGTAAGATAGGAAAAATAAAAATAACCTTCGCAGTGGCGTTCGGCAGTTATAAAGTCGAAGAATTCCATAGGCACATAACTGACTGAGACTCAAAATTGACTGGAAAGACGCTGAAATTGTTCCGGTGCCCAAATGTTGAGTTCAGAATAAGCCAGTATTTCACTTCTTTTTAGAAATAATGAAACACCTTTAGCCCTCGTTGAAGACTTTTAAGTTCCCTAATCGACTTGCTCTTAAGCATTGTGGGTGTACTTTAGATAAAACTGTCGTCTTGTATCATAATATTGTTCCTAGTTCAGATGCATGCGCCAACTGTGTTCAGTATGGCTTCCTTGAATACTTATCTCTCTTCGTCTCTGTACCTGTTCATCTTTTTTGAGAGAAGCCCGTTGTGACACAAGCAGGCTGTTGAACTAATAGGTGATTGTATTTCTATTTTTCTGATAGGAAGCAGTACACTGTTCAAAGTAGTAGGTCTTCCACTGCTTCACTTACTCTAGCGCGTGTTCTCCCGGGGAAAGTTCCTTCTCTTTTCTTGTCGTCTTTCTTCTTACATGATGCACTTGCCGGCTTTGATTAAGCAAATTTGGTTAAGTATTGTCCAAAAATGAATAACTTTTTATAAGACATTCGTCCGTGGTTATTGTCAATAAACGGTCTGGGGCCAAATCCCTCAACAAGGCAGGTGGTTAATTTCACTTGCAGATCCACGCCTGACTTACACGAATTTCTTTTTTGTTTGGTTGCGCTATAACAGATGATACAAAAGTTGAAACTAAGGCGAATATAAAATATCTTGGATTGTGTATTCCCTCTGATCTTTCATGGTCTTCTCCTAATCATTTTAGTTTCCAGAAAGATATTTCTTTTGAAGTTCTATGTAAGGAAGTTAAGACAATCTGGTAACTTTCCGTCCCTACTGTTACCGTTTATTAATTCTTGTGTTGTGCCTTTACTTCTTTGCTGTTCTCCCCCCACCGAGCTCCTTAAGAAGGACATAGTTATACTGCGTGGGGTACTAAAAAGCGTCAATAGAGTGGGCGAGTGGGGTGTTTCTGAACCAAAGCGTTAATACTATTGTACATAAACATTGTGATTCCTGCAAGAAATTAGCCAGTATTATTTTGTCAGACTCTGAACATCCTCTATATTAACAACTCGCTCCTTGGATCTCATCGGGTAGAACTAGAAGCAACCATGGAAGACTATATGCTTGGATGACTAAGTACAAATTCGCAGCAACGCCTTATTTAGCACAAATTTTATATGATGAGAAAGGTGTGTAAGACAGGAAATTACCAATTTACTGAAGAGGCTTAACTAAACGGCCCGATTTTGTGGAGATTGGAATCAGAGTCATTTAGCTGTTAGTAGTATTTTCAGTAAGATATATATATACACATCATCCTCAATAACGGCACAACTGTGCTACTTATAACATTAGCCAACTCCTTGACAGTGTCTGCCATAATATTTCAACTGAATTATCACTCATACAGATATACACAGAACAATAAATTCTTTCAAAGGCAGTATGTCATCCTGCCTAAGGCCTCACTGCAATGTGATAAGCCTCGATACGTGCCTAAAGAAGAAGAAGAAGAACATGAAATGTGGAGATTAGAAATATGAGGCGTGCTTACTTAAACTAATGTGTAGGCATTTCCATATCGGTAATAGAACAGTCGTCGCTAATTCATTCTGAGCAATACTAATGAAGTCTTTCTTTTCCTCTGTTATTTCTACTCCCACATGATACAAAGAACTACACATACCTTTAAACAAATTGAGGGTGTTTGATTAAAAAGTATAATTCAGGTATGGTTTATCAATTCCTCAGTGTTGGTTGAACATTCATCTGTTTTACTTCTTATAATATATACTTACTTAATTTATCTGAACTTTATCTTTCCTTCCTTTAACGTTTCTGTTATTTTTACATATTTTGAAGGTACGTGATACTTTTGCTCAAAAGAATTTAAGATATTAGTTCAGTAAGACCATCCCTCATTTCATTTTATACACGTTTTGAAGTAAATATCATTGAAACAGAATTGGAATAAACATTCGTGTTGGTTAATATAGACCCACGCATTGTGTCGGTTCACACCATCTGCTTATCTGCAATACATATATCATCTTCAGAAACGGCACAAGTGTGCTACATATAACATTAACCAACTCCTTGACAGTGTCTGCCATACTTATGAATTGGAAAATTAGGAAGGAGAACTCCCAATGTTAGATTGCAATGTAAAGAGGAAAGAAGATGGGAAGTTAAACACTAGTGTTTACAGGAAACCGACACATTCAAATAGATATTTAGACTTCCAATCGTCCCATCCTATGTCAGTAAGAATAGGATTGGTGAAATGTTTAAATGACAGAGCACAAAAATTAAGTAGTACCAAAGAAAATGTAAAACAAGAACTGATACGTATAAAAGAAGCCTTGAAACTCAATAATTACCCCGATAAATTAGTCAGGAAATATGTAAAGAAATGTAAAAATAAAATAAATAATGATAGTAGCTATAGTGATAATAACAATAATAATGATAATATTAATAGTGATAATAATAGTAATATTAATGACCACACCAACAATAAAGAATCTAAATCACCAGTAGTAATTCCATACAAGGAAGGAGCCTCGGAAGCCTTACGCAGAATTCTTAACAAGGCAGGAATAAAAATGGCATTCAAACCTACAAACTCAATTAGAAATAAGCTTTGTCGGTTAAAGGATCCTGTAGAGCCTTTATGACAAAACAATTGAGTTTATCTCATACCCTGTAATGATTGTCAGGTCAAATACATAGGTAAAACTAGTAGAACAGGGGCAGTCAGACTAGCTGAACATAAAAACTTAGCAAAATCAGGATTGGTTGACCCGAATAAGATAAGAAATCTAGATAATAGTTCAGCTATAGCACTACATGCAGTTACACACAACCATACAATAGGATGGGATAGGATGACAGTTTTAAAATCTAATGTCGCAAGGTATAGGGAGAGATTGATAACAGAAGCTTCGTTTATCGAATCAACTGCAAATACATGTAATAGGAATGATTCAACACCTGTCCACCCAGATATCTGGAAAATTCTACCACAACAACGACGACAAGTAGGAGAGAACAAAGGAAACTGTAAAACTCAAGTGTCAAAGTCGTGTGATTACAATTCATTTGATTATGAACGATAAATTTTGTTCGAAACGTCATCCAGTAAATAATACTGTTTCACTGTGTGATATATCTAATAAACAAACTAATATGGAATTACTTACTACCACAGTGCCCAAGTTTTACACATATATTATTAAGTGTCTACCATAATATTTCAACTGAATTATCACTCATAAAGATTTATAAAGCACAATAAATTCTTTCAAAGGCAGTATGTCAGCATGTTAAGGCCTCACTGCAATGTGATAAGCCTCAATACGTGCCTATAGAAGAAGAAGCAGCTATATGTCCACCAGACGGAGGTCATTCAACGTCTGCAGATGTCAGAGATCTAGTTTTATTCAATTGATTGTAGTACTTTTAGCCATCCCCACTCCCACAATGCATATCTTGATCACACCTTTTCGTTTTAAAATATCCATTCAAACATTACGAAACTATATTTTTACCACTCTGTGGTTCTGAGATCTATCGTCACCTGCGATTAAGATTCACTGTTCATCACAGTTCAAAATCTTCATATGAAGTTAGAAAGCAAAGCATGTAATTTCATCCTTGCCTCCATATTACAAATGTATGTCACTTCCGGCTAAGCTACCTTATATACTGAAAGGGAAATGCACATGAATTGCAGTTTTACAATCAAATGAGAATGAAATCCCTTCTCAACTTCTAGTCCTCTCTCTCCAATTAAGTCTCATTTTCTCATGAGTATTTTGCTCACTACAACGTATTCTCAGGTTGTACACACACTTAACTTTTAAGTAGTAAGCGTCGAATTCACAAGTTGTAGATAACACGATCCAGGATGAAATTTCATTCATCTTTACTATGGAAACAGAAATTGTCCAGATCAAAATATTTGATCTGCTTTGCAACATGGATGTTATTCACAAAGGCCATCAGTAATGAGTGATGCCAGATAGCATTTAGAGACAGTAACAGTGATGCATTGCTGATGGAAGGCTGAGTGAGAAGCTTACTGTGTGGGGAGTGGGGGGGAATGATTTTCAAGAGTTAGATGTAAAACATTTGAAGAGAATAAATTCACTGATTTTAATGATTTCTTTTGCATGTAGATTTGAATTTGTAAAATTTGAATCACCTCTACAGTGTGGTGACGCTTTATTCCAATGACTTATTACGGGAGGTTTCTTTCACAGTACAATCATGGAACTTTCGACAAATTCTGGCTACGGTAAAGATTACTCTAAGAAAATAATAGTAAGATAAAACATATGGATGATGAGCTTATCTCAATATTAGTGATAACTGCGTAATCAGTGACAATAAGATACAACGATTAGAATTTTCAAGTATTGGTTTTGTAGGGATTTTGTTTGATTGCATGGAGGATTTCATCATGAGCTGACATCAGTTAGAGAACCACTGGAAAACCTGGGAGTACTTGGCAGCTAATTCGTCCTAGTTTGGGACTCTACGAGCTCGTCTTGTAACTAGAAGGTCCTGGGTTCGAATCCCAGTGGGAGCGTACTGTGAAGAGTCCCAAACTAGGACGAAACAGCTGCCCAATACTCCCAGGTTTTCCAGTGGTTCTCTAACTGATGTCACCTCATGATGAAATCCTCCATGCAATCAAACAGCGATTAGAAGTCTTTAGATTGGAAAACCAAAATTCTGCACATATGACTTGTAGTGAAAATTTGACAATGCAATAATATGAGGATAATTCAGATGATCAAAATATGGCGGAATGAAATCAGAAGCAGCTACCAAGGAGATAGTTGCCGAAATGGTTGCAGTCTCAGCACGTGTTACTTTTTAGCACATGGTTCAGGTTTCACTAGTTTTATTGCGATCACCTCAGCAAACCGAAGAAGACTTGAGATGAATTTTTGTGAGTTATTTTGAATACTTTTAATGCGTCCACTCGGTGTCCTGTGTCTATTAAATGTTTGTTAAATAATGAGTTTAGACGATTCGGTTTGCTAAGTCTTAGGCTCAAAGAGTCTCACATAAGTCATTCTTTCCGTTCCCAAAGTGTTACGACTTCCACACGTTTCTGTGTTAAGAAAACTGCGTGAATGTATGCTCTGTTTATGTTTAAACATATTAAGGGCAGCTAGTCTATGAATAATAATAATAATAATTTACTTTATTCCAAAAACAGTACTTATAATACAGGATGAAATTCTCAGCATTTGTCACAATATTGCATCTGATTTACTCAAAACATCAATAAAATTAAAAATTAAAACAAAAATTAATCGGAGGAATTTGTCCACATTAACGACATAATTATTAGATATAATAATAATATTAAATACTAATAACAGTGAGTTTATTTCAAACGGTATTGTGGATTCAGTTTGGAAACTTTAGCATGTTATAGATAATTGGGTCTCATGTTCTGTTGATATGGTATAGTGAGGTGAAATACAAAGTTAACAGTCATAATACAGCTTAAAATTATGTCCACACTTATGAAAAATAAAATAAACAAAACGAAAATATTGAGAGGATTATAAATATAAGAAGTACAATAACAATAAAGGTTGATGTTGTAAAGGTGGAGGAAAATGGTTTATTTAGTGGTGCTAAGAAGGTAAGTTAGTTCATTTCTGACACTATTTTCATCGCATAAAATACGTGCCGCCAAATATGGTATAGTGGAATTTTTATACTTAGACGTACGTGCATAAAGTCTTCTGAAAAGACTTCTTGTTTTACCTGAGGAGACACAAGGTTGCAGCTGCTGGTAGAGTGGGTGCTCAGAGTCTGACAAAATTCCTCTAGCGAATCTGTTGCATGACATCAAATGCCTATCGGTGAAGTGAATTTCATGACAACCCAAATATAAGACACGAAGCAATAAGTGCCGCATTCTAGTATTTTACATTAGTTAAGTTTACTTCATTAGTAGTTGTTAGGAACACCTATGACTACGAGTCAACACTACCTCAAAACGTTCATGACAAGAAAGTAAAACGCCAGCGTTTGAACAGTCGCCTTCAAAATCTATTGTTTCACAGCTTTTGATTTTATATAATTATGCGATAAGTAATTTTATCAAAACACAGAGAATTTCAAGTGTTAGTCTTCAGAGATTTGATTGATCGCTGGTGTGATCACCAGCTAACAACAGTCAAAGAAACAATTGATGACCAGCTGTTTCATCCTAGGTTGGAATTCTTAAGCAGTACACATCCACCAGGGTTCGAACCCAGGTCATTGGGGTTACAAGGTAAGCTCACTGACCATTCAGCCACTGAGACTTGGTCTAACGGCCCATAAGTTCTAAATTCTACCTATTCGAGGTAATATAGTGTGACCGCTAGCCATTGTATTCAACGAATAACTGTCCTCTTGTGAAACTTGATGGTTACGACTCCTCCTCCAGGTTGCTTCTTGTTTAGAGTCAGTCGCTAGTGGGCATCTGACTAATTTACAGATGTTTTCAATTCATTCTCCTTCAAGTGATACATTTGTGTATCTATAAAGGCCCAATTACAGTTGTACTAGATGCTATATAATAACACGAAAAGAATCACATATGGATAGGGCATAAGTTAGGATTACACGCATACGAGATGTGCAGTCAATGATGACTATGAGATAAGATGATTAATTGATTTATCCTTGAAATTTAGAATTTAGGTTTCAATAGGTGAGATATTATTAGTTGACTGAAAGACAGGACTTGCGTGAGAATTCAGAGAATGAAATATTGATTATAACAATAGCATTAAGCACGATGAAAATAATACTATTATGAGATCTGTGTGAAACGGATCAAAAGGGACGGACAGATTTTAAAGTTTTACAGAAAAATTTTAAGACGTGATTACTTCTTTGATGACCTTACTTTAGACCTTCGACGCGTTGACCATGAAGTAATTTGGAAACCACTCGAGTACTACAGCGTACCCCAAATATTCATCAACCCTATTCAACAGCTGTACAACAACGGCACATGTCAAGTGATCCAAACGGAAAACTCAGCGAGGCGTTTGGAGTAAACACAGGAGTCAGACAAGGGTGCTTATTATCACCAATGAAATTCCTAATTGTGGTGGACTGGATTATGCTTCAGACAGTGGGAAACGAGAAGACAGGGATATCCTGGACTGACGTGAAGAACCTAGAAGACCTGGATTTCGCGGATGATTTATGTTTGATGTCACACAAAGTCGAAGACTTACAAGCGAAAACTGACAAACTGGTCGAAGAAGCAGCAAAGACAGGACTGCAGGTGAACATAGACAAGACGGAGGTTATGAAAATAACCAACCAACAACAACAACAACAGCAGCAACATCCAGCGCCAATCACCATCAACGGGAGGTATTTGAAAGAGGTTACTTCTTTCACTTATCTAGGGAGCATTTTCTCAACTACAAGAGGAACGGACGAGGATATCAAATCGAGAATCGGGAAGGCGAGAAACACATTCATCAACCTGAAACCAATCTGGAAATCTTCGTCACTCAGCATCAACAACAAAATTTGGATTTTCAAAACAAACGTCAAGTCAGTTCTTCTATACGGATGGATCAGAAACTTGGCGGGTCACAAAGAATATTTCCAACAGCCTGTTGCAGACTTTTATCAACAACTGTCTTCGTTCTACACTCAAGATCAGATGGCCGGAAAGAATCACCAACAAGAAACTATGGGAACAAACAAACAAAAGAAAAACCAATCGCTCAACAAATATTCAGGAAAGAGTGGAGATGGATTGGAGACTCGCTGAGGAGGCCGCTGGGTGACATCGCGCGTCAGGCCCTCGAGTGGAAGTGGAAAGGGAAGCGGTGAGTGGAACGTCCAAGGGTGACATGGAGGAGATCGTGTGAAGAGGAGCTGAAACAGTATGGACTAACATGGATGCAAGTGAAAAGCTCAGCAGAAGACAGAAGCAAGTAGAGACGTGCAGCTGAATCCCTATGTTCCACTAGGAACCCAAGGAACAACAGCAACAACAACTATATGTGATAATAAATGCCTTTGTAACTGCAGTGATCGAATTCGAACGCTGGAAACCAATCTTCGCATTCTGCTGTACAGCTAACCAAAATTTCCTTGTGTGAGGCACAGTCACAAAATGTTCCGTCGACAGCAGAAAGACATTAGTCCGCGGTAATACGTGATACTACATGACACATCATTTAGTTTATATTGCTTCAACAATAACGTTAGGCAGCTATACATATCCAGCTACTGTATAACAAAATTATTTAATCAGAATCAACCATCAGAAATACCTGAGAATCAAGAAGAATATCCTAAACAAAGTGAGATTAAACACTCTGTGAGCAAGAATCACACACCAAACTATTTTCACGGAAAGTTTAAGGTTAAAATCACCCTAACGCACTCAAACGAAACGGCAGTCGTATAACAACACATTATTTTAATAATTGTATTTCATACTGCTATTATTATTATTTCATGTATTCACACGTTTGATCTAATTCCCTTACTGGACATAATCTCTTAAAACCATATATATACAATTGTACAGCTTGATAATATATCCGTTGAAAAGAGTCTTTTCTCTGAATATCGTGTTCTCAATACAACACTTTATCAATCTAATCACCACACAACCACAAAGGGCATCAGTAAAATTGGAGATTAAACAGGAACAAAGGCAAATAATAAGGATTAAGTCAGCATAAGACATGCAAACGTTACAACAGTGATATACACACTAGAGGCCGAAAACGAAAATTGTTGGAAAGTCAGTTGATATGTCTAATTTAGTGGTGATGTCACGAATAGACCTATCAGGATGGATTTTCCAAACAGTTATTCTCACACGCATGCTCCCTTACTCTTGTAATTTTATCACTGAGGAATTGAGAGACAAACTACAAAAGATACTTTCACTGCAATTATCAGAGCAAAGCTAGAAATACTACTTAGGATCACTGAGGGAACTTGTATGGAAGAACATTGGAACTAACTCTTTGAAGATGATGCTCAAGGAAACGTGTACAACTGTCCTAGGAAGAAAGAAGAAACAAGAGAAAGAATGGTCCACAAAGTACACCTACCTGGAAGCTAATGGATGAGAGGAGAGAAGGATGGTGAAAGAGAAGATAACACAATGCAAAGATTGGCAACAGAAAGAGAAGCTGAGTTCAATGTACAGTACACTGAATAAAGTAGTACAGAAAAGTATCAGTAGTACAGAAAAGCTCTTGGAATAACAAAAGATAATTCTACAACACACTAGCAACCGAATCAAAATGCGCAGACCACAGTTTAAAGAGACTGCAGGACATTATATCAGATAACCAGGTCTCTTTCCGGGAAGAGATCAACCCAGACAGTAAAACCATTGAAAGATGCTCCATGGAACCTGATTACCACGGTGAAAAAGGAAGTAAAACAATGTTCTGATCACTTAAGAGGACTCTTAAATGGACCATTATCACCTGCAACTCTCCCAGAAATACCACTTAAAGCTCGCATTGAAACGCCAGTGAACACCAGTCCTCAAACGAAATCGGAAATTCTAAACGCGATAAAGCTACTGGGAAGGCAGCAGGACCAGACGGAATTCCACCGAATCACTGAAAATGGACCCGGAAAGTAAGACAGATATGATGTCGCTATTATTTCAAAAGAATTAAAAAGAAGAAATAGTGCCTATTGATTGGAGGGAAGGCCACCTTGTCAAGCTACGAAAGAAAAGCAACTTACGCTGTGCAAAAAATGGACAAGAATCCTGCCGTTTTCCATGCCAAATAAAATATTATGTCGTATCGTCCTGGAGAGAATAGAAGATGCACTAGATACAGAACTCCGCCAGCCACAACAAGCTGGATTCAGGAGAGGCAAATCATGCGCTAATCAAATGGTAAATCTCTTAATCATCACTGAACATAGCACAGAGTGTTAGTCAAACCTCTATCTCAACCTGAGCGACTTTGAAAAGGCCTTTGACAGATAGCGTTGACCTGGAAGTAATTTGCAAGCTACTTCAATACCACAGAGGGCAGTGAACTAAATCGTTATCAAACTGATTCAACAGCTACATTACAATGGTATGTTTCAGCTAATCTACAACGAAAAACTCAGTGAAGCCTCTGAAGTGTTTAGTGGAGTAAGACAAGGCTGCCTGTTATCACAGGTGATATTCTTAATTGTGATGGACTGAATTATGCGGCATACTGTGTGTGGGGGTGGGAAGACAGGAATACGATTGGCCGATAAAAAGACTCTAGAAGATCCGAATTTCGCGAACGACTTATGTCTTACTTTAAACAAACTCTGAGATTTACAGGAAAAATTAATATTTTGGCAGAAGGAATAGCAAAGACACGACTTCACGTGAACATACAGAAGACACAGGTGGTGAAGATGACCACAAACCAACAACAGACACCAACAACTATCAAAGGAATAAATCTGAAATATCTACTTTGACCCATCCACGAACCAACGTTCCAACTACAAGAGGACATCACACAGATGGAGATGTCAAGGGGCAGAATCGGAAAGGCATGACAGACGTTTACCACTCTGAAATTAGTTTGAGAATCGTCATCAGTCAGCAAGAACAGTAAATTTCGGATTTTCAACACAAATAATAAGTCAGTTCTCCTCTATGTATCAGAGACTTGATGCTTCATGGAATTCATTTCCAACAGGTTTTAGGCTGTAATCAACTGGTGACTTCTCTGGTTCCATAAGGAAGATCGGATGGCCAGAAAGAATCAGCAAAAAGAACCTCTTGGAATGAACCAACGAAGAACCCTTTCCTCAAGGAATATAAAGAAGTGAATGGAAATGGATCGAAGACACACTGAGGAGACCCTTGAATGACATGACATGTAATACAGGTGGAATGGGAAACGACGAGCTGAGGCGTCCGAGAGTGACATGGATGCGAATTGACAGGCGGAGATAATAAACTAGGGGTTATCGTCAAGTCAGCTGAAGAGGACGGTAAAAAATATGACAAAGTGGAAACATGCTGTTGAAACTCTTTGCTCAATTCGGAACTCAAGGGAACATTATTAATAATTTTTATAACAATAATCTACATACATACTAAGTACACTCAGTGCATAATTCACTCAATCTTTCGCCATACTTTTGTTTAAAAAAGCACTGCCCATTTCGAAAAACAATCTTGTCCATTTCACGCTTAGGGAATCTATCTATCTATCTATTAAAAAATGAGTCTTTCTTTTCTCAAATTCAATTTTCATCCATTATCATCCTATCGTGATTTCTATGAAATTTAAAGTTTTTCAACTCATTGATTATTCATATTATTATTACTTTTATTCAAACATTTACTCAGTGATAATAATGAAACCATTATTACTGAAATGACTAAATCAAAAGGAATTACAAAAGGAATTTAGTGAAGACCCTTAGCCACAGAGTTAGAGCTATATGCTCTGAAGAAGTAATTAAAGATGAATTAAACATGGTATATGATACTTTAATCCAAAACGGTTATCCTGACAAATTTATCAAGAAACACATGACAAAGAAAGCCGAAAAGGGCTACCCACTATCTGTAAACAAGAAGCCCCTTTATATACGACTACAATTCATGAGCTATAGACCCAGAGAGTTAATTACGAAGAAATTAATAAAATCAGTTCAAAGAACTTTTAACGCTGTCGAACTACACGTATTATTCTCTACACGACCGATGGTGCTACCTCAACTGAAAGATGAAGTACCTAGACTGGCCACTTCAAATTGTATTTATCAATTCAACTGCGCTTGTGGAGCGAGTTATGTTGGCCGTTGCTCTAGAAACTTGATTTTTCGTGCTTGCTCGAGAACATCTCCCACTATGGCTAAGTAAAGGTGTGGTTAAAACTATTAACAGCTCGATATTAGACCATCTGGTACAAACCGGTCACAAAGCCAGCGTAGACGAATCCTTCTCCATAATATACCGGGTGCCTAACAAACTACCGAAATCGTCGAAGCACCGCTTGCTCCAAACAGCAGAGGCCATTGGAATTCGCCTCAAACAACCAGCGCTCTGTGTCCAAAAGAAACAAGTCCAGCCCTTACTACTGCCCTGGCCCTCAGTAGAGACTATAAACTCATGAATTTGTACTATTACCTTTCCTAATTCTCCTGAAATTCACTTTATTTTGTGTTGACGCTGTTCAGCTGTAATTTATTAATATTACTGATTTGATGTTATCTAAACATTATTGTCGTTCATAAGACTAATTCATTCATTCATTATAATGTATATATAATTGTAGAACCTGATGATGAATTTATTGAAAAGAGTACTCTCTGTTACGTGTCTATTTTTTTAAATCAAAATGGCCAGTCTATATCTGAAGACAAACATTCATGGAAGTTAACGCACAACAGCAGCAAAAGAAAGAAAAACATGAATGAAAAGTCAACGAAGAGAATGCAAGGGTGAGCAACAATAAAGCAGGCATTCAGTAGGAATTCAGAATTTCATTCAGCGAATAAAAAAGGAAAGTACAACAGAAGTGAATTCGCTGAGCGTTGTTTGATAATAATAATAATAGTCTTGTTAATAGCAATAATGATATCAACATGAACAATAAATGCGAAAAAAGAGAACATTATGATTCTCTTGTGCTTAGAATTTATTTTAATAAAAATCATACAGTGTGTTATACAGTAGTACCTACTGATGACCACGTTTCGACCCTAATTTGTTGCTCAAAACCTTGATATCATTATGAGCAGGGATAAATTGTGCTCGAAACGTGGTCATCAGTAAACATAACTGTATAACACACTGTAAGACTTTATCAAAATAAATTTTACCCACAATAGAATGATAATCTACCACAGTGCACAAGTTCTATACTTATATATTGTTTTGTCTAATTAGGTCAACTGGGTCCTTTAACCTACAGAACTTGTCCTACCTAAGTGAATTTGTAGGTTTGAATGGCACCCTAATTCCTGCTTTATTGAGAATCCTACTTAGAGAGGGTTTCAGATGTCCCTTCCTTATATGGTAGAACTTTAGATGCCTTATATTCTTTGTTATTTATTTTCTCATTATAAGTCTCACCATTATTTTTATTTTGCTTTTGAGGTTTTTTGAATTGTATAGGATAGTTATTTAACACCAATCAGCTATTCTTCCATCTATTTCATTTCATTATTTAGATTTTTTGTTGTACTACTTAGTAATGTTTTTGCTCGGTTTGTTAGACACTTAACTAAGCATGCCTTAACAGTTAACGGATGAGATGAAATGAAGTCTAAATATCTATTAGTAGAATGAATTGACTTATAATACACGCTAGTGTGCAGTTTACCTTCTTCTGTTCGTTTGATTTTACAAACTAATACCATAGCTAATTCTCCTTGTTCGTTTTCTGATTCAAATGTGATTTTAATTCCCTCTACTAGTGAGTTTATGTGTCAAGAAGCTACATATATGTTCTTTTTTAACAGGGTGTGCAAAAGTGTCGTCCACATGTCTTCACCATATTTTTGGAGTTGGATTAAATGTATTTAGAGCAGTATTTTCTCAGCTTTCCATTAAGATATCTGCTACGGTAAGGGATGTTGTTAATCCACCGCATTGCTACACCTGTTTGTCTATATATTTTTCCTTGGAATTTAACGATAGTAGGTGTGAGGCATAACTGAATTCCTAAAACTATTTCCTCAGTGGGTAGCTTCGTCCTATGAGTAAGTTCAGGATCTGCAGTTCACTTTCTTTTAACTGCTTCTAAGATCATACTGATTGAGTCTACACCCAGCACATATAATAGTAATGTGTCATCACTCATACCGGATATATGGAAAATACTACTATCAACCAAGTCAAGAGATAAAAAATATTTGAATTATATAAATGAAGCTATAAAGTTGTGTGAGTAGTGCCTAGATATGATTATGCGTAGGAATAATTTGTGCTCGAAATGTGGTCATCAGGGAATATTACTGTATAACATTGTGAGAATTTATCAAAATAAATGTTACCCATAATGGAATTATAATCTACCACAGTGCACACGTTTTATTCTTATATCAAGGGAAACTTTAAAGTCTAGCACACTCTAAGTTATTTCGTTTAGAAAATGAAATTTCCAGCTCTCACAAAAATTACTGACACTTTAGACGAAAACAACTCGACTTTAAAATTGAAGAGGATTCCACATTCAAATATTTTATTTTATTTTAGTCTAGGCGAGAAAGTAAAAATGTGACACTGAAGTGTAATATAATTATGCCAGTGTGACATTTATCCTGAAGTGAGAGAAATTAGAATTCACAAGTATTTGGATTTTGTCCTATTGGCTTAACGAACAACAACCTCGCCTAGTATCTTAAACGTCCTGAATTCGGCCAGTTGTGGAACCACAGGTGTACACCCCTGACGAGTGATGAGCTAGGACGGGACAGCTATCCAATACTTCATGGTTATCAACACCAACACTCGAAAATTAAACTGAAGACTTTTAAGAGTTTGACCACGGATTGACATCAGTTAGAGAATCATTGAAAACCAGGTAGTTAACAATGGACAGCTGTTTCGTTATATTTTGCGACTCATCGACACTGGAGTTCAAACCCAGGATATACCATTTACAAGTCAAGTTCATAGACCATTAGGCCACTGGGATGCGACTCAATGGACTGTGAATTCTAACATCTACCATTCGTGGTATTAGTGTCAATACCAGCCAATACCATCGATGACTATTTTGTCCTCAATGCCGACAGAGTGTGTTCCACTTGTCGCGACCCTGGCTAGCGGTCATGGTAATATCACGAATTGGTACATATTAGAATTCATGCACCTTCCATTGTGTCGGATCTCAGTAGCTAAATGATCTACTAGTTGGCCTAGTAACTAGAAGGTCCAGCATCCGAACCCCGGTGGGTGCGTACTGTCAACGAGTCCAAAACTGGGATGAAACAGCTGTCTAGTGCTCCCTGATTTTTAGTGATTTCCTGGCTAATATCAATCTGTGATCGAAATTCAAAATTAAGTTTTTTCTATGATAATGAATAAGTCATCATTAAGCGAGAACATTGGATAACCATTTCGTCCTATTTCGGGGCTCCTCAGCAGTGCTCGCCCACAATGTTGCCAGGGACCAAACCTGCAACGTTTAGATTACAAAACCAAACTTGGTAATTATCCAACCACCTAGGCCGGTATTCATTGGCCTGTGAATTTACTTCCTGAGAAGCCGTGATCTCAGAGGTATACCGTGTGAAGGAGAAGTCAATGTTCATCAAAGATGCCGGTGAAGTTAGCCCTATATCATGAGTGGACAAAGTTAGAATTTACGCGTCAGTGAATTCTAGCCTGAGTGGACACTGAGAATGGTTTCATAATCCAAAGGTGCCTGATTCTATCCTTTGTATGGTCGTGGTTGTGCACTGACGAAGAGTATCGAGTTGGAACGAAACACCTATCTAATACTCCCTAATACTCAGTGATATCATTTATTATTATTTTTATTATTGTTCTCTTGTACTTGTTTCTTGTACTCTGTGGTCCTCCTCAGCTGGTCTCCAGATTACCCATAATCCTCCTTGTCATTCATGGATGACTCACTCGCAGTTTCCCATTCTTGTTCCACTTTAGCCATGGCCTATCTCGTGATGTCAACTAACAGTCTCCTCAGCGTATGCCTAATCCATCTCCATCTCCTTTTGCATATATACTAAGCAGTCCATTCTTGGTTGATTTCTTCCAATATTTTCTTTTTACTAGTTCTTTCCAGCCTGCTATTTGATCGTTAATATAGAGCCAGCGAAGGGAGCTGTTGTAAAATCTTTCCAAGACGCACTGGCCAGGTTTCTGACCCATGTAGAAGAAGTGACTTCACATTGACGTTTGAAATCCAAATTTCGTTCTCTGCGCTGAGTACAGAAGATTTTCAAACTGATTTCAGAGCGATGAAGGTGCATCCTGCCTTTCCAATTCTGGTTTTTAGATCCTCATCCGTGTTATTGATTGCCTTTGGTTTAAACCATGCATCCTTGGCGGCCTGTTTGAATTTTTGGGCCTGCTATCATAAAATCTACATATTGCATCCAACCTACCATTTACTCCATTTATTTATCACCCAAATATGAATTCCAAAAGGATTATTTACTCTCGCAACTTTATCATTCATTTACGACCCAATGACTTTCATATTCCCAAGAAACCAAGGAGGAAGCATCGTAGTGGCTGGCAAAGAGCTCTTAAACGTACACCAATACACTTAACCACGGTCCCTGTCATAATGAACACCAACTGCCGCTCTCTGCCTAACAAAATAATGTACCTACAATCCTTGATGTCCACTGACACTTATCACAATACTGCGATAATCACATTACAAGAAACATGGTTACACGAAATGTACGATGACAATCTCATCTCTCTAAAGGACTTCATCCTATTTAGACAAGACCGAATATGTTGTAATAAGAAAAGTGGGGGTGGAGTTGCAACTTTTATTAACTCAAAATGGTCTATTTCTAATAATGTTTGCTTCTCATTCTCAAATGACTTCATAAACTGCATCACCGTCAAATGTCGTCCCAAACATCTCCCCAAATATAAACACATCTTTATCACAAACATGTACATCTCTCCAAGTTGCTCACTATCTAATCTTTCAAATTTTGCTGATGAATTCACCATGTTCGCCGCTGCCAACTTCGACAACTCTCTATCTGTTATTACTGGGGACTTCAACTCGTCAGATTGCTCCTTCCTTGAAGCACTTGGTCACTCTAACATTGTCAAATTTCCCACTCGACTAGACAAAACACTGGATTTAGTTTTTACAAATGACGAAGGAATCTATGAAGCACGTAAACGTGCACCGATCCTCAACTCTGATCACTCTATTGTTCGTGTTCTACCAAAAATTTACAGCAAAACACATATTAAAGTTTTCTCGCATCTGTCTATGAAAGCACAACAAAGATGCTACTCATCCGAAAACTTACTCAATCTAAGGTGCATGTTAAAAAACACTAACTGGGATTTATTCCATGAAAGTTCATTAGATGACACAATCGTCAATATAACGGATTATCTCAAGTTTTGCCTTGATATATGCTGTCCCAAACAAACTCTATTCAAACGTCTCGACCGCTTCTCATCTCCTTATCTCAAACAACTTCGCAGGAAAAAAGAAACTTTGTACAAATCCAAAGACAAGTTAGGACTCAAAAAGAATAATGCTCAGATCAAATCTGAAATCAAAAATCTTAATGCTATCTATAATGACACACTTTTATCATGTAAATCTCCAATCAGTATGTTGAAACTTTTTAATGAAATTACTGGTAATAGTAAGCGTTGTAATACTTTTCCCTCTTATGATGTTAATGCTCTTAATCAGTCTTTTATACGCTGTCCTTCTACTTTAACTACTTCTAATGTTACCTATCATGTAGCTGAAAACTTTCATGACTTTAATACTCTCGATGTTCTAAAATGTCTTAAAACACTCAAGCCCTCACGTAGCCTAGGTCCTATTCGTATACCTGCCTATGTTCTAAAACAATGTGCAGACGTGTTGTGTTCTCCACTAACCAACATCCTAAATGCCTCTTTCTCCAAAAATATCGTACCTGACGCATGGAAAGACATCAGAATTGTCCCTGTCCCTAAACCTGGAAACGGCAAGAACGTAAAGTTCAGACCCATTGCCATCACTTCCCCGTTCCTAAAGCTTATGGAAAAACTAATACTTCTTAAACTCGAACCCTCCCTTAAAAACTTCGAAGACCCAAAACAATTTGCCTATAGACAGGGTAGGAGTACATTAGACGCTGCAGCTGTCTTACACAACAACATCGTCTCATCATTAGATAAATGTGCTAAATACGTCCGCTGCACGTTTCTTGACTTCACTTCTGCTTTCGACTCTGTTCAAAGATGTCTCCTGCTAAATAAGCTCTCTTTGACGAAAACTGAGTCCTGGGTCACTAACTGGTTGTATTCCTACTTCTCTAACAGAAAGCAGTACACGATATACAAAGGTAAATCATCCTCTGCTGTACTCACTGAAGCCGGAGTCCCCCAAGGCGCTGTACTCTCCCCACTTCTCTTTTCTTTCTTTCTACATGACTTACCATCTTCAAATGACATTAATTTTGTCAAATATTCTGACGACCTGTCTGTATCTTTGCCTATCAAATGTCAAAGCGACTGCTCTAAACTAAATGGCTTTCTGTCAGAAATCAGCCAGTGGTCCAAGGAAAATGGTCTTACCCTAAACCCTTCCAAATGCCAAACAGTCAATTTCACCTTTAGGCATAAATCCGACCTAAACAAACTGTTTGGCTCTCACGAGATATGCAACATAGACGGCACTGAAATAGAAACTAAATCGGAAATTAAATACCTAGGCGTCATTCTACCTGCAGATCTTTCCTGGTCGTCTCATATCTTAGCGATTTCTAAGAAAATATTCCGTCTTACCTTCTACATCAAGAAGTTAAAACATTCTGGTATAACCCAACCCTTACTCCTACAATTCGTTAATTCTCGCATTCTGCCAATTATTCTCTATTGTTCCCCCTTAATTTTTCCCGGGCTACTGAAGAAAGACTATACCTTATTACGCAGGATGTTAAAGGTTGTCAGCAGGGTAAGCAACGTGCCACTTAACCAGCTTGTTAATATTTTGGTTGACAGGCACATGGACTCATGTGAAAAATGGGTCAAATCCATTTTATCTAACTCACACCACCCTCTTCACTCACAACTCTCCCCTTGCATCTCGTCAGGTAAAACAAGAAGCCAATATAGAAAACTATATGCTCGCACCAGCAAGTACAAAAACTCAACCATACCCTACTTAGCTCGCGTTCTGTGTGATAAAGAAAGCATTAGGCATGACACCTATAATTCATTAAATAGTCAGTAGAACAACTGGATCTCATCTTTCCAACCCACTTCATCAATAGGTTCAACATTTCCTTTCTTTCTGTTCCTTTTCTCTCTCTTCTTTTTCCGTTATGTACTGCTTTGTCTCTTTCTCTTGCATACGCCAGTTAATAAGACAGCTCCCACTTTTCTAACACCTTCAAACACTGTTTCAGCTTTACCTTTGCTACTGAACATGCCAATGTATTGTTGTAATAATGAACCGTGGTTTCCTCAATCTATGTAGAATTCTATTTATTGACAATGTACTAACTGGATGCAATACTGTAGTAAGAATGCTGGGAATTCCATTCTGTATCACAAGTACTGTTTTGGAATAAAGCAAATTATTATTATTATTATTATAGATGATTGACGGAAGTAACCTCTTTCAATTTTTTCCTTTGATATTGGTGATAGTTGTCTCTGTCGGTGAATAGGTATCTCCGCTAAATCATGTTTATTCGTGACGAAATCTTAAAACTGAAGTTAGAAAAATTTAGAGTCATTTACAAAGTAAAAAAAATCTACCAAAAGCAGTGTGTTTCCAACTTCTTTGTACTTTGGAAACTCTTGCCAAATGCATTGAAAAGCCGCAGCTGTGTGTTCAAAAGAAACTAGTCCAGCCTTTACAACTACCATGGACCTAGATCGGTATGTTCCCTTATCCTTCAATGTTTTGTTTTGTTCACTGGTTGTGTATTTTTCTCCCATTGTCTTCATTCGGTTCATCCCATTTTCTCAGTTATAAAATCAGTTATTTTAAGTTTGCTTCCATGCTCCTTCTGATCACACTTTCAGTCCGTTTAGAATGACTGTTTTACAATTATATTCTAATCCTCGATAATTTTTGTTTCTAAGCCTCTTCCAATCTATATTCACACCTCCTGAATTGTATTTCAAGTTGAAAATTTTGATGTCACTTTGTTTCCATGCTCAATTTGATCACATCTGTAATTCGTTCTATCCCTGCGCAACTTTTGTTTCTCAGCCTCTTGTAATTCATATCAAGTTGAAAATAATTGTCACCTTTTATTTGTCTTTAAAATTATTTCGCCAGTTATCAAATATTAATTTTGTATACGTTGTAACTGTTTTCTAATCCTATTACATCTTGTCTCTAGGCCATTTAAACTTTCATATCAGGTTGAAAATTATTATTTCCTCCGTTACTATGTGGAATTAAACAAATAATAATTGTATCCATGTAAACTAATGTATATAAATGCGATTGTACAGCTTTTAAGAATGAAATCGCCAAAATGATATATTTGCTGAACTTCTTGTTCTTTTCAATCTAATGTTCCGATGGGTATTTGCCTCGATTTAAAAATGTTTAATAGGGTTTTCAGCGGAATTGTTTAAATAATTCCAATGGATTACATTTCTGGTGAACTGGTTTGAATATTGGGGGATTATTTTTATTGTTAATATTTCCCTTTGCGTTCCTAGGACTTCACACTTGAAGTATGAATTTTCGGTGGCTGTGGTATATATTTTTGGCCAGGGGGGGGTTGCTTATGTTACTGTTCAACCTGCAATCTTTACTAGAATTACTTTCAGCTAAGCAGCTAGGCGGTTGGGGAGTGAGTCAGTCGGGGATCGCACTGCGGACCACATAATTGGTTGATCAGTATTCTACCACTGCACCACCGAAGATTAGAGGCGAATTAAAATATCAAATTCAGTTGTCTTAATGAGATTATTATTGAATAAGCATTATATTTTGCTTCAATAATGGTTAAGTGGTGGAGTGTACTCCAACTATTCGGGAAGTTCGGATTCTATTTATGGTCGAATCAATTCAAGAAACCTCGCCCAGCCAGTGGCAAACTCGGAGAACGGAGAAGGTCACTTGTCAGCTTATCAGTTACACACCTCAGAAGCAGCACAACCAAGCTTGGAGTTTGAAACCCTGTGTTCCTCTTGAAATTCAAAGTATAATAATTAAAGCATTATACGCAGAAGCATTATACGGAATAATTAATAATTGGTATAGTGAAAGTGATTGTTGCTGGTTCTCCTTGTTGGCGATTGGTTATCTTCTCTCACTCATGTCCATTCCTGTAGAAATTTTAAAAATGAAATCAGAATTGGTTATTCTTATCTTCAAGAATAATAATGAAATATAAGCAGAAATTGATAACATCGAAAAACCAGGTAGCTGGAAACTTTTATTTTCGCCTAAGGACATTAGCATTTCTTTATTCAGATTAAATTACTTTTATATAAAACACTTAAGTGATGCATCAATTTTTGCGATAAAATATGAAATAGATTGAAGTAATCACTAATTTTCTAACAACTTTCTGTATAACTTATTACGTCATGTTTCCATCATCACATGTGCATCCCCTCTGATTCTTTCACACTGACTGATTACTGGGGTTTCTCGTGTCCAGTCCCTAGTGAGATTACCTGAATCACCTCAGTCAACTTGATGCTTTATCATTAACGTAGGAAACTTGTCATTTTTATTTTTTGGATAATTTTTTATTATAATTTAATTGATGGATGGTGACTGGCAGTGGAATCCATGATGCGCATTTCGTCCTAGTTAGGACTCATCAGATGGATGTACCTCGGTCCAATCAGTCGACGGGAAATCCTAAAATTAAATTTTTGATTATAGCTTGATTATATACTTCTCCAAATATTCATTTGATTCATGTTCACACTAATAACACATTCCATTGGTGATGAAATACTGCTTCTGTTTTCATTTCTCATAATTAATTACTAACGATTAGAATATAAAATAAACGTCTTTACAGAGTGGCAGTAAAGATCACACTTATATTGACTCTGTAATCACACTTAAAGAATAAAATCCAGATCAGAGTTCATCCAATACACAAACTGCAAAAGTATGACATACGAAGGATGACACCGACCACGAGCTGACATCAGTTCGAGAACCACTGGAAAACGAGGGTGTATTGGATGGTTGGAACTCTTCAGCATTATGCTTCCACCGATGTTCGAACTCACGACATCCCAACTACGTGACCAGCTCCTAGATCATTCAGCTACTAGGCTTCAATCCAAAGGCCAATGAATTCCAATTCCTGACACTTGGTGATACATATATATATATACATAGCTCAACCTGCAATCAATGTTCTCTTGTAGGAATCAGTGAACCCTTCTGGTTATGACTTCTCCCTCGAACTTCAGGTAACTCCTTGTAAAGAGACAAGCATTATTGAGAACCAGATTAATTCTCAATTGTTGGTTAGTAGGGATTTGATCGGCTACAGGTTTGTTCAAGAGTAAATATCAGTTAAAGAACAAAAGAATAATGAGATTTTTCAGTTAAGAAGACAATGAAGGCATCCAACGACTATGTAGCCATGTCAACAAGATGTAAGTTTAAATCCAATTCACCATTTTGTAAATCGATTAGCAATTTACAGTCTACGCATTTCGAGGGGCGAGTTTTCACAACACAGTTTCCTTTGGCAACCAAGTTATTGTGATTTCAACAGGTGATCTGCACCGTTTTAACTACAAGCGAAACGGATGAAGATGTCAATGACAGTCAGCCACAATTGGAAAGGCAGGATACGCCTTCATCAACCTGAAGCCGATTCGGAAATCTCCTACACTCAACATAAGAAGCAAGATTCAGATTTTCAACACCAATGTAAATTCTGGCGTTCTTGACGGGTCAGACACTTGGCATGCGTGTAACGAAAAGGATTTCCAACAGTTTGCAAACTTTCATGAATGGCTGCCTTCGCTGACTACATACTGAAGATCAAATGGCCACAAAGGATAAGTAACAAGAAACTGTGAGAACGAACCGACCAAGAGTCGAAGCTCAACAAATATGTAGGAGAAAGCGGAGATGGATCGGGAATACATTGACGATGCCGTCGAATGAAATCGCGTACAGTGCAGGTCATCGCTCGAGTGAAATCCGAATAGGCCCCACCGAGTGGGTTGTTGGTCCGAGAATAACATGAAGGAGATGGTGTAGCGAGGAAGAGATGAGAGAGTTTGGTCAATCGTGGACCCAGCTGAAGAGAATGGCAGCAAATATAACAAAGTGGAGATGTGCTTTTGAAGGCCTATATTCCGCTTGGAACCCAATGGAATAATAATAATAGGTGATCTGCTGGATACCACAAATGGTAATCGATAAATCAAGTATATTTAAGTAAAAGCATGTACTACTGATTGGTTGAGATGAGTAATATGAAATACTTTTGTTTCCTGTTACGGGTTTACATGCCCAACAATAATTACCGTAATTAGTGTGACTAATTCCTGACCAACAGATAGTATTATTTCAACTTCTGTTTGTAATTAGCAACCATTCATTGTTTTTATGTATCAATCACGTTTTTTATCCTGCTCAAATTGACCACCTACGGTGGCAAATCATAAGTTACTTATATTATCCTATTATTAGGTTGTATTAGCATTCTACTGTCACCGAGTTTATCGATTGAAGACTCTTTATAGAAAACTTTGTAAATACTTTGTAAATGTAATTCTGAATTGACATGCATTAAAAAACTAAGCTCTCTAAAGCTAAAAATTAAGCTGTATTTTCTATACAGCGTACTATAAACTCAGATGGCACATCACTGGTTCAAAGGCAGAATACTCATCAACATTGCACCTGCTTTGGGTACGGTCGAAGATCGATACACCTCTCTGCCTAACTTAGCAGTTACTAGACCCAAAAAAGAGGCAGGAACAGCAACTTTGAGTCTAGCAACTCCATCCCATAAAAAGCAGCAATTTTTCACTGCCACTGAATCTTCAGAGTTTGGGATGTTCCGCACTGAATTTTAAAAGAATGAGAAAAGAAAGCTGATTATAACAAGACTTAGGTCATCTGGAATGTGGTCTCGAGCCGTGGGAATAATTACTGCAGTTCCATAAAAATGTAACACACATTTTTCAAGCAGTCACAGAGAACATTAACGAGGACTACAACAGATGGAATTTCAGAGAGTGTAGTTGTTTGTGAGTCGGTTAGTGTACATTTTTGAACAGGTAAAGAGTAAAACCAGAAATTTCAGGCGACATTTAAGTGACATTTAAAACCTGACATGTTAAGAATCTAATTAATTGTTATTCCGCCTACCAAATGGAGCTTCATAGCGGTGGAACTTGATTTTTATTATTTCGAATAAAGAAAGAACGAGCAGATTTGCAGGAAGGTACGAGCCTGTCCTATTCCATGGGTCCTCTTCATCTGCGTACACTCTAAATAAATCAACTATAAAATGCAGAAATTCTGAGCATACTTTGTATAATAATTTTGAGTTATCGACAGAAAATATAGCGAACATAATTCAGAAAACGACGGAAGTAGACTAATTATTCAGTGATAAAATGAGTAACTACTTATTTAATAATTAGACAAGGGGAGTAGTGGAAACAAAGATAAACTGGTGGAAAAACAGAGTGAATTCATACGTATTATGATGGAGTCTCCATTAGGGTATGGGCAAATATTACAGTAAAATTAAAAGATAGGTAAAATAATCTAGTAGATTTGGAAACTTATTAGTGAGTTCACCTCAGTAAGTGAAAATCAAAATTCACTGGAGTGTTACGCTAAAGAACAAAGCAGTTAAAGATGCCAGGGTAGTGAGAGATCAGTCTCGCTATCCTTCTGTATACACAGGTTAGGTAGAAGTTTTTGACAGCTCTGTTTTCCGGCTTTCTATGTACATCTCGAAGTCACTGCGAATAGACTATGTTAAGGAATTTTATAACTTATATTTTGATTTTTATAGGGCGCGCGCATTTGAGGCGAATCCGTGAAGTGAAACCTTCTCGTGTCATCCTTCAATGAGGATTCCGTGACTTGCAGCTTCCGAAGAAGGAGACACATGGAGCTTCATAAGCGACTTCAATGTTGTCGCTGAGTTGGTGGGCGTCCAGCTCAGTATGGCCACCTACGTCAGCATATCAACAGTTACTGATACTATCCTATTATGAGGTTGTATAAGCATTCTACTGTCACCGAGTTTATCGACTGAACACTCTTCTATCGAATACTTTGTAAATAGAATTCTAACTCAACATAAATTAATCTACTTAACTATCTACAACTAATAATGTAGCTTTCTTTTCTGTAAAATACACTATATACTAAGATGGCTCATCAATGGTTCAAAGGCAGAATACTCATCAGCATTGCATGTACTACAGTTACGATCGACGGATGTTACACCTCTATGCCTGAGGTCGCTGTTACTAGACCCAAAAAGGAGGGAGGACCAACTATGAAGCTGTCAACGTCACCCTTTAAAAAGGGGACAACGTATCACTGCTACTAAAACTTCAGACGTTTGAATTTTCCGTACTGAAGTCAAAAGAATGAGAGAAAAAAAATGATTATGATGAAATTTAGGTCAACTGAAACGTGACTGAAAAGTGTGGGAATAATCACTACAGATCCATACAATATAAAGTTGTAACATACATTTTTCAAGCAGTCAAAGGAAACCTTCACAAGAACTATGATACATGGAATTTCAGAGACCTCAGTAGTTTATGAGTTGGTCAGTGTACACTGTTGTACAGGTAAAGAGAAAAACCAGGAATTTCAAGCGACATCTCAATGAGTCAAACTTGAAATGTTACGAATCCAATTTAGTGTTTATATGCCTATCAAATGTAGCTTCACAATGGTGGAGGTTGATTTTCATTATTAAGACTAAAGGAAGAACGAACATACATGTAGGAGAATGCTAGCTGGTCTTATTCTGTGGATTCACTTAAACTGCGTACACTCTAAATAAAATGAATACGGGTTACCGAAATTCTGAGCATAATGTTTACAATGAATTGAGTTATAGATAGAAAGCAAAGACAACATTAAAAGAGTTTAAAAGAGTTCAAACACACTGTAGCACTCCAGAGTTGAAAAGAATGGAAGAGAAATACCTAAAAATGATCTTCAAAAAGAGTGGTTATCCACAAAATTTCATCAAAAGCATATAAAGTCGAATCAAAACACCAACAAAGAACCACCATCAAAGACCACAAGAAAATTCATCCTACCACACATGAGAAACATCTCTGAAATAATAGCTAGAATACTGAAACTTTCTGACATAGATATATCACAAAAGCCAGTAAAATTGCTTAATTCGATATTATGCAAATCGAAAGACTCAACAGAAAAAGGGGATAAAATTGATACCATTTAAAAAAAATAAATTCTACTAACTGTAACAAGCATTACATCGGCCAAAGTGGGCATCCCCTTCAAATCAGAATCCAAGAACACAAATCAGCCGTGAAAAGACATGATATGTATTCTTTAGTATCAATGCATATAGACAATTATGGCCATCAATTTGATTGGGACAATGTCAAAATCTTAGACATTGGAAACACGAAAAGTGCCAGGGATTTCCTAGAAGCCTGGTACTCAAACTAAAATGCAATTAACAAACACGTTAATATAGATGAAATATACCAACTAATAAAAAGTAAATCAGGTGACCAGAAAGTTTTAAATCCAAGTAAAGATGGTTACCAGGAGACGCAATTATATCACTCATTAAGAAATTTAAATCATTCCACTTTGTGCTAAATATGGCGCTGAAGATGTTGTCCAGAAGGACGACGAAAGCTTCGCAACTAAACCAACCAGCTCAGAAAACACTATCAATTGCGAATCATCCACCTGAGTTACAAATCTTCTCTATTATTGCAAAGACAACCTAATTCTGAAAATAATGCAAGTGGACGTATTTTGCAGTGTTAAAAGAGTGACTATTTATAGACTAATTCGAAAAGTGGGGTAGAGTTTAGATTTTGCTTGGAAACAAGGATTGACTAGAGAAAAAGGCAAGATAGAATAACAGAGTGAATTTGTAAATATTTTGATGGAGAGTCACGAAGGTTAAGTAAAATTATAACTTCGACAAAACAGTTAAGTACATTTGGAAACTTAATAGTCAGTTCACCTCGGTAAGTGTAAATCAAAATCAAAATTCACTGGAGTGTTACGCTAAAGAACAAAGCAGTTACAGTCGCCAGGATAGTGAGAGATTAGTCACACTATCTTTCTTTATACAGATGTTGGGTCGAAGTCTTTTGACAGCACTGGCTACTGGCTTTCTGTGTAAATCTCGAAGTCACTGCGAATAAACTATGTTCAGAAAATGTTTAACTTATATTTTGATTTTGTTTAGGGTGCACGCAATTGAGGTGAATCCGTGAAACAAAAGAAGCTCATGTCATCCTGCAGTAAACATTCCCAGGCTTGCAGCTTTTGAAGGAGACATATGAAGCTTCTTACGCGACTTCTATGATGTCATTTAGTTGGTGGGTGTCTGGGACCTGACCGTGAAGACGGTTGTGCCGAAGGCGCTGGTGAGAGCTCGGGCAAAGGAGGCACACGAAAGTGTGAAGTGGGCAGGTGGTAAGGACAAGTAGTTCTGTTTATGCCACCAAACGAGGAGACAAACAGACATTTGGATATAATCAACATAAGACTTGCGTGAAACAGAATGGAAGATAAAGTACATTTGGAACCACTATTAGTGTTATCAGTAAAATACAACAGGATGGGAAATAAAAAGAGAGTTGTTAATCAATAAAATGCTTTTTATAGTAAAAATAAGTAACTTAAAGCAATTAGTTCCCTTTATGAATTTCGACAACACAATAAGAAGACGTAGTTTATCTGAAACGTGTAATGTATTGGCGCAACACATTTCGGACATTCTGATCACACACGTACTTGTCATACACAGTTTTTATATAAAAACAATACATTACACGTTTCAGATAAACTACGTCTTCTTATTGTGTTGTCGAAATAAGTAACTTGTTAGAATGTTATAATGCGAAGTGACTGCATTTTAACTATATTTACTCTTCTCCGAGGTTCCAGCCCCTGCCGGCGCACACCCGATATCTATGGTCGGCCTGAATTTGGGCTACCGATATCCATGCTGAAAATTCCATACTTGTACTGAAAATACGGTGTGGAATCAAGCTGTAAATCAAAATTTTAAAAAAATCAATAATATTTTCTATATCTCAAGTATCTGCTTTGGGTTACTCCTATTGCCTGTGTTTGGTGTAGATTCGATGAACAAGGATTCGGTAATCAATCTCTGTCTCCACCTACCTATATTACTTTTTAGAATTTTAACCCTCTCACACCCTATTGTGTGGTTGTGTGCTAATGCATGCATTGCAATCGCTGAGCCTTTTTCTAAATTACTTATCTTCTCTGGGTCAACCATTCTTACCTTAGCTGAATTCTTATGTTCTGACAATCTGACTACCCCTGACCTACTAGTTTGGTCTATGTAGTTGACCTCACAGTCATTGCAAGGTATTTTGTAAATTATATTATTTTGTCTAATTGGGTCCACCGGCTACACAGTTTGTCTCTGAGTAAGTTTCTAGGTTTGAATGCCACCTTGATTCCTGCCTTATTGAGAATTCTACGTAGGGTCTCAGATGTCCCCTCTAACCTTATATGGTAAAACTGTAGATGCCTTGTAGTCTCTCTTATTTATGTTATCATTATTAGTTTCCCCGTATTAAGCTTAGTTTTCTGAAATTAGTGATAGTTCCAGCATCTCTCTAATCCAGATATTTGACAACAGCTGTTTGCCAAATGCACAGACTTAAATAATGATCGATTTGATAGAACTACACACTAACGCAGTTTTACTAATCATATCAGGCCATGTTTTGTTAAGATGTGAGTTGATCGTTTTTAAGCAAATTACTGCGAAGTTTTGTAGGAATTCAACAGAGTTACTGTCTGACGCATTTGGCGGAAAATCAGTTTTTGATCGTTATATTACAAAAAACGGCGTCGTAGTAGGGATATGATATCCTTTCTATTGATGAAGCTGAAAGATTGACAAACACAATTCGAAGTTAGTAAATGGTAATGCTATGAGTACATCCGAAACTTCTCTGGCAATTCAGGTAGCCCGCTGATACAAGCAAGCAACCCAATGACTAGTGCACACTGTGTTACACAACTTAATATAAAGGTTTCACACTACTTGTTATATGAATAATTCAATACTTGATCTTGTTTAGTAAGGGTTCTATTTCAGGTGGTTGCGCGCTGATGACGAGCCACAAATTCTGACGAAAAATCTGCACAGTTTTCCCTGGTTCCCAGTGGTTCTCTAACTGATATCAATTCATGACTAGACATGAAACGAATCAAATCCCTACTAACTAACTCTAGCAAATTTTAAGAAATATTTAGCATGAAGCAGCTCATTATTTGGCAACTTTCCATCATCAGATTTAGCATGACAATATTTTATGATGAAATGAAAACAGAATGGAGGAAATTCATTTCAGTGATGAATACCTCAAGTCACAATACATTTATTGTCTTTTCATAACTAAGCCCTTTCAAATTTCATTCATACTTTTTCCTTTTCATTTCCGAAATATCCTCATATTCATTCAAATGTTGAGTACTTTTTCACATTTTACAATATAATAAAGAATCAAAGAATAGTGTAAATGATTTCGAAACCTATTCATTCGTCGAATTTCTACGCACAGTATCTAACATCTTTAATGTTAAAACTTTGGTATATTTCTACGTATGTTCAGCTCAAGACACTAATGATACTTTTATAATACGAATAAAAAAATTGCTGGCTATGATATTCTCATGCAGTGGTCACTGAAACACAGTTATTCTGGTAACACTGTATTCTAACCATTTTCATATTTGCTTTAAAACATTATTAGATAAAATGTAACACGTGTAGCCTATAGTGGTTACGTGAAAGGGTACCTAAACTATCATATGCTCTGGTGGTGATCTCATGTTGACAGATCTGCCAAGGGTGATGGGATAGTACTCGAAGTAACGGCTGCGTGCAGGGTTTGAAGAAGGCTGTGTGTTATATGCATGCCTCTTGCCATGATAATGTTTTGTGCGTTGGTGGTGTAGTGGTAGAATACTCGCCAACGATGCATGTAGTCCGAGGTTCGTTCTCTGAAGCACACACAACTTTCCAAATGATGATTGAGCAAATTGAAGTATAACGAAAGACTAGGTAAAGCAATGTTTATTAACAGCTTGCTATCTGTATCTCCGTGCTGTTGGGTGTTTTTATGCCAATGAAATCTTTATATACTACTGATAAGTTTTATCAGTAGCACTCACGCCACACAAAGTTGTTATAGGAGAAGTGACCGACAAAGTAACATGTGTGGCTTGCAAACACAAAGTGAGACATTTTAATCTCAAAATAAAGTATTCTAGAACCAGACTAACAAACATTGCTGCATATTTTTAAATAACCAATTAACCGGAGCTATGCAATCTATTTTACTATTTTATAGACCTGGTAATGCCTATCTGTGCTACTAGTTAACGATTATGATAAACGGTTACAAAAAGTTAGTTATCTGATAGGAGAACATGAAGGTCAACAGTTGAAATGATACACAGATTTCGTGGTCTGTTTGCACTTCTTAGCTCAGCGGATATCACGTGGCTAGTAATCAAGATTGTCTCCTATTTCCAGCTTGCATTGACACTATTTACTGTTATCATTATTCCCTTGGATTCCGAATGGAATACTGGGCTTCAACAACACATTTGCATTTCATTCCGTTTGCTACAGTCATCTTTAGATGGCTCCATGACTGACGATACACTCTCATATCCTACTCACATGATCTCCACCATATAAACCTCAGATACACCACCCCCACCTTGTTTTCCATTCCGCCTCAAATTGAGTGCTGGCCATGTGTGTGTGGTCACTCAGTGGTCAATCCAGTGTGTGTCCAGTCAATCTCCCTTTCCTTAGTAATATTCTCTGGGTAGAAAGTTACTGATTAGTTTGCTGCAAGAGTTCCTCGGTACGTATGCTTTCTGATTTTTTGATCTTCATTATGAAACAAAGTCAGCTGTTGATGAAAGTTTGAAGACTGTTGGAAATGCCTCCTTTGATGCCGCAAAACTTTGTAAAACATATAGAACCACTGAAGTGAAATTAGTGTTGCTTGATGCCAGTACATTTTCATAATGATTTCATGGTAATGAATGTCTTTCCTGCCTTTCAGATCCCACTTTTCTAATATCCGTTAACGTGCCATCTGTAGTTGAAACGGTGCTGTCCAGATTACTGGAAGAAGCGATTTCTCTATAATTTATTTCGTTGATAGTGACTGCTGCTTGTTGTTATTGGTTGATTATTTCTATCAGCTCTATCTTCCCCACATTTACGTGAAGGCCTGTGTTCGCTGTCTCCATCTTCTACCAAATTGTTGGCTTTGTCCCCTAGATATTCGATTTTGTCTGACATTAGGCAAAAGTCGTCCACAAAGTTCAGGTCTTCTAAAGTCTTCCTATTTTCATCCCTCCCTAATTAGAAATATCATCGATGATACCGTCATTGACTAAACATCTGCTTTTGACTCTGCACCCAGATGTCTTTTGTCAAACAAGGTTTCCTTGATACAAACCGAGTCCTGGGATGTTAACTGGCTGCTTTCTTATTTCTCAAACAGAAAGAAGTACACTGTACATAAAGGCAAATCTTCCTCTGAATGGTGTACTGAATTGGGAGTCCCTCAAGGTGCTTTTCTCTCTCTTCCTCCTCTTTCTCTTTTCTTTTTGCATGACTTTCCTCTTTTGGACGAAAGCAACCTTTTTAAGTGTTCTGTTGACCTCAATGTCTGATTGCCAATTACTTCCCCAGTTGACTGTTCCAACCTGAACAGCCTTCGGTCCGGCATTAGCCAGTGGTTTAAGTTTAGTGTTTTTAGTTAAAATCCCTCCAAATATCGGATAGTTAGTTCCACTTTCAGGAATAAACGTGATCATAACCAATTTATTAGTTGGCACGAGGCTTTTAGGTTTCAGAACACTAATATAGAGAATAGGTCAAGCATAAAATATCTTGGAATAGTTTCACCCGCCTTGGTCAGTCATCCCAAATCTTGTCGATTTCTAAGAAAATGCTTCGTCTAAATTTCTACATTAGGAAGATAACCACGTAAGTATCACTCAACCTTTACTTTAACAATTTGTTCTTTGTTGCTACTCCTTAGTCTTTTCACGGCTACTCAAAAACGGTTATTTCATTTTGCGAAGGCTATTAAGGGTGGTGAGTAGGACCAGTAGTGTGACATTAGGTCAGCTCATTACTACTATAGTTGAAAGACACCCGAACTCATGTGAGAAATGGTCTGAATCCATATTGTCTGACTCCAAGCACCCTTTCTGTCCTCAAGTCTTCCCACCTTGCATCTGTGGAATTAGGACTACAAGCCGTACTACCAAGTATAGGAACTCGATGATGCCGTGTTTGCTGACATCCCATACGATTGAGATTGTGTTAGTTACGAAACCTACGACTTACTCTGTTATTAGCAAAATAACTCACTCTTTTATTCTCTCCTATTTCCAATCTGCGATGACACCATTTCAGTCAACTTACAATTTTAGCTGCTAACACCACTATCATAATCCTACAATTTTTGTACATTTTCGACTTTATTGTCACTGATAATAACAGAAAGTCTGCTATTATCAAACCTGTAGTATTTATTTTTTATTTTTGTTTTTGCTGCTGTCAAGTAAAAGTTGTTGCGAATGCTGATAACTCCACACTTTATCAAATGTGCTGTTTTGGTTCAAAGCAAATCACCATATTATTATTATTATTACTGCCCTTAACTTACTTGAGAGATGAATGCTCCAAAGGAACGCAATCTGATATATTAAATACGTGACTGAATTTCGGTGATATCGCCCTATTTTTTGGCGAATTCATTCTTATAGCTGTACAATCGCAAATATATATGGTTGTTTTGTATGTGTGTGTGTACATTAAATTTGTCAAACGAAAATACAATTAGTAAGTTCAGATGAATTGGATGTTGATATAAGGGAGTAGTAACAAAATTGATGAGTTGTCACAAACGACTGTTAAAGAAGAGTTACATAATAACACGAATAGTTTAATGAAAGAGTTGTACTCAGGGTGTATATGGAAACAAAATATACGGAATTACACAAGGGTTTTAAGTAGAAAAATAAGCATACAAACAAAAGTTAAGTCAAATCAAACAAACAAAGAGAAGTTAAGTCAAATCAACGGAGTTGTTACCATGGGAGTAGGAGTGGTTGAATAATTTCCTTTTGTATGCACAGTTCTGGTTCCTCTAGCTTAATGGCTAGGGCTTCTGCGATGCAAAGAAGACGGAATCGTACTGTCTTTGGAAGGTTGTTCTTCACTTTGTAGATCACTTGGAAGGAGGCGTTTGTTGAGATGGAATGACCAGTGTTGATGAAGTGTTCTATTATTTCACTCCTTATGCAGCCATTACTTCCTTTCTGTAGCCATGCTGGATAGTGTTCTTTGACCCTTTTTGACAGGATGCGGGTTGAACGACCGATGTACCTGGCTCCACAGCAGCAGGTGAACTGATATATACACATAGAAGTGGTCAGGTGCGAGATCTTGTCTTTTGGCTTCTGCGGATCAGCGGGCGACTACAGAAGACTACTCTCAATGTTGCCGCAAAGAAAGTTCTTCTTAAAGAGGTGGAGATTCTCCTTCTAAGGATGTCACTGAGTAGGTCTCCTTTGAAGTCGAGGTTCATATAAAGTTTGTTCAACTCATCCAACTTTCAAGCTCTTAATCCATATATTGCGAAAGTATGATAATTCCTAATCATATTTTGGCTCTATCAATTTTTTTCATTTTGTTTATTCATTTTGTATACTCTTCCATTATTATGTCAATTGTTACTATTATTATTCTCACTGTGAACTGTTCTCAGTATTATTTCACTCGTCCTACGTGTCATTCTAAATCAGCCTTCGGCATTTCACACCATGTTGTGTAACGTTTTTGTTTTCATCTGATTTGCTTATCAATCCTCTATACATACTATTTATGAAATTAATTGTTTCGCCACCTGACATTTAACTATGATTATAATCACAAACATTTTAATTGCATTTCATACTACCACTATTATTAATATTTATTGTATTCACACCTTCGATTCGATTTCCTCACCGGACATAATTTCTTGTAAAAAACCAGATATACATATACGATTGTACAACTTAATAATAAACTGGTTGAAAAAAAGTCTTTTCCCCGAATCACTTGTTTCGATTTTCTATATTCTACTTAACACAAAATCAATACCACTGAAAACATCCATTGAATCATGAAGAAAATAAAAGACAGTTCAGAAACGGAAATCTTCTTTATCGATGAAATCATCTTCACAGGTTGTACAGCCGTATTTAGGGTGGCTCTTGTGGCCCAAGTGGTCTAGTGGATAACGCTTTGACGTTTGGAACTATGGCCACTGAGTTCAAGGCTCGGTGGGGACATCATCAGTCACTGGAAAATGCAGGCACACGCAGATGACGAGTCACAAATAGGACTAAATGCGCGTTGTCCTGGATTCCACTGCAAATCACCATCCACTAATGTAATTATGAATTCACTATTACTGCTATTGTTGAGTATTACGTAACTTATTAATTTAAATCTTACTTGTGAAGACACTTCTGAGTAATTGCATCAGTTGTGTCACACACCCCATCCCACACTATTAATCGGTAATGGACTACTACACGCTATTGGTAAATATAAATACGGCTGTACAGCCAGTGATTTCGTCGGTAAAGAAGAATTTCTTCTGTATAGTGTCTATGATTTTCTTCATGAGAAAATCAATAATTTCATTCTTTCCATTCTTCTTGCTTTTTCTGTCTCTGGTTGACGTATCTATCTGGATTTATCCCAGGTGTATTAAAAGTTAACTGAGAAGTTTTCTCTTTCTCCATTTGATGTTCACCCGATGCTTGTGGCATAAAGTGGACTGCAACTAAAACCAGGTCTAACACAAAATACTTTGGTATAGCTTCATCGTCTGACCTTGTTTGGTCATCCCATATTTTGTCGATCTCCAAGCTACTACATTCAGAAGCTTAGACAACCTGGAATCACTCAACCTCTGAGTTTACAATTTGTTAACTCTTTTATCTAACCTATAATACTTTATTGCCCACCCCTTAGTCTTTCATGGTCTACTGAAAAGGAACTATATCATTTTCAGAAGGGTATTAAATGTTGTCAGCAGGGCAAATGGTGTGCAACTCAGTCAGCTTGTTACTGCATTAGTTGACAGACATCTAAACTCATGCTAGAAATGGTCTAAATCTATACTGCCTGACCCTGAACACTCTCTCTATTCTCAACTCTCCCTGCCTTACATCTCATCTGGTAGGAGTAGACGTCATTGTGTTTGTGCTACCGAGTATAGGAACTCACCGATACCATATTTGGCCAGTCCATGTTCTATGCTACGGAAGCCGTGCAAAGCGTACAACTTATGAATTACTATGCTGTTAGCTAAATAATTCGCCCTTTTATTGTCTCCTATTTGTAACCCATGGTGACACTACCTCAACTAACTGGCAATTTTAGCTGCTAACCTTATTATTATTGGTGAACAGTACTCAGCAAATTAAGCTTTTATAGTTCAAGTTTAAACATAGATAAATGTATGCTCACAGTAGTAAAGGAGTTATGTAATAAAGACGAGAGATGCGTAAAATCATGAGTAACTAAGAAATTGAGTAACAATTCGCTAAGTTCAACTCAAATCATAGAAAAAAGAGACAAGCAAAATTACACCATGTGATAGCCAATGATTGCGTAATCAAAATGAAAGAACGAATAAAGACAACCAGTTACCAGGGCAAAGGAAGACTAATAACTGCTTCTTTCTGAACACATAAATCTGGTTTCAAGCGTTAGATAGAAATTGCATCGGCAAACTTGAGGAGAATCGAGCTCCTTGTCAATTGATAATTTCAAAGAACTTCGCGATTTCCTTCTCATGACCCGTATGGAAGAGATTTCTGGTAACAGAGCTATTTTAAAAGGCTTTTTGGCACATTTTCAGAAAATCGGAGATGTGCCTTTCTTTCTGTTTTCCCGATTTAGCTGCTATCACAGATACACGTAAATTTGTATACACAGTTGGAGTTAACATGAGAATGGTACCTGTCAACTTTTGAATGCACCAAACAGGATTATATTCGATGGAGGGGATCCAACATAGCTGCAGAATAGGCTCGGGTTAGTGACGTACTCAGTCTTCTGTTGACCATTTCTGCAATTTTTCACCTTTAAAATCTAGTTGAATGAAGACAGGCTTTTTTCATCTGTGATTTGTTTGATGTTCGAGCCTTCGCATCTTCCATATTTGTTTAATGAATCTTTGAGGATAACCATTGTTTTTCAAGCGTGAAACTTATGAATTACTATGTCGTTAGCTAAATAATTGTCGCTTTTATTATCTCCTATTTATAGTCGATGTTGACAGTATCGCAATTAACTGGCAATTTTAGCTACTAACCTTATAATTATTATTATCTACAATCTTTTTTTGTATATATATGTGACTTCACCATCACTACAACTGGCAAACAAGAACTCCCATTGACAATCCTGTAATATTATCTTTATAACTGTCTTTAATATTACTTGGGTAAATGTATCAAATGCTGAAAATTCCACACTGTAACATTAGTACCGTTTTGGAATAAAGAAAATTATTATGATTTCTAATGATAAAGAATGATAGATATATACACACATACAATACCTAAATATTCGACACAGTGTTCTCCAGGTGCAGCTTATCTCTTCCTCCCATCTGATGAATGTTTTCATTAAATTCAAAATGGAAACATAATATTATATACATATTATTCCTTAAGTGATGCGTTTTAGTATATGCAGATTTTTCGTGCGAACCTGTAATTTAACTAATTAGATCAGAGTGTCAAGTGTCTGAGATCAAAGTTATCGATAGCGTGTGGAAAACTACAATTTATGTTGGACAATAGAAATTTTAAATAAACTTAATAGCCTACCTTGCATGTTATAATCGGAGAAAAAGTATATTTTATCTTTAGAATCATTCTTGAAGTCAATTAATCGATGGTGATTAGTAGTGGAATCTAACGGAATGAGCATTTCGTCCTATTCGGGACTCGTCATCCGGATGTATCTGCATTCCCTAGTGAGTAAGTGATGGTATTCCCAATGACGGGAATTAAATAATTAACAGTCTTGCTGTTCATGTTTTCTATACTATTCGACATGTTCTCTGACCAGTACTCAATACTATGAATAAAAAAAGGATCCTCAAGAAACAGCTGGACAGTACTTTCAGGATTTCCATGATTCTCCAGCTGACATCACTCCTTGATCAAATCTCTATAAGCGACTTCTTGAAGAAAATATATAAGAAACATAAATGGAATATTTACAACATTAGCGTATAAGATTGCCTGTTACAAAGAAAGCCAGTATCTTTCCACTTAGCGAATTTCTCCCCAAATTAAATAATTGCCAAGCATATAATTATAAAAAGGTTTTGAAATTTTCATCACCCTACTTTGAGAGATGTAAGCTGAAAGACACGGAGAGTACTGGACAGCTGTTTCATCATAGTTTAGCACTCTTCAATAGTACGCATCCATCACCAGGGTTCAAATCCAGGACCTTCTGGTTACAAGGCGAGCGAGCTCATAGATCACTAAGCCATTGGGACCCGATTCACTGATCAGGCCATGAATTCTAACTTCTGCAAATTCATGACACAAGCACGAACACTTCACAATATCTTCTTCGATCAGTTATTGCCTCACCTTCAACCTGCTGCACCCTACTGTTCACGGCTTCCCACTAGAAAGCCAGGTTAACTGATTGAATAGGGCCGGTCGCTAGTGAGCATCTTTGGATCAGGTCCCAAAGGCTTAATCGTCTACGAGTTGGCCTTGTAACCAGAAGGTCCTGGGTTCAAACCCTGGTGGCTGAGTACTTCTGAAGAGTCTCAAACTAGGAAGTGGGAAACAGCTGTCCAGTACTACCAGGTTTTTCGCAATGGTTCTCTAACTGATGTCAGCTCATGAGAATCAAACACATCTATGCCAGAAGGTTGTCCACTGAACACCAGTGAAATAATAAAAAGCTTCGAAATATGTACAGATAGGCACATGGTGTAGCCACGGGTTCACGAGTTTCTCAAATAGTTACCGCTATCTTGACGAATACATGTGAAGATAACATCACAAAATTACACCTAAAATATGATGAGAATACGTTGATGATGAATGGGATGTACTAAGTTGAAACTTATACCGTTCATTCTCGGAGAAACTGAACAATCTATCTCCCAACACTCAGTTTACTTTGGAAGCACAATCAGATGTCAGTGAAGTACCATTTCTAGAATGTCTACTTAAGAGGAAGGAAAACGAATACTTTATTATATCTGTATTTAGGAAGAAAACTCATTCTAACAAATTTTTAGACTTCGAAACACAACAGAGGTATCAGCTGTTTCAGTTTTTCACAGACGGGCACACTTTGATAACGGATGAGAAGGAATACGTATCAAATAGTACTGAAATTATCAAAAGAATAACAATATTTGACAATATTGAAGTAATCCGGAAGAATTTTAGAAACCATATAGAACTTCTAATAACAGAAGTACTTCATATCAAATGGAATCCGAATTTCCTGAATGGGAGTGATAGACTAAGGTGAAATGTGACCTGGTTCCGATACTTCGCCACCCATCAAGATTAAGAAAACAAGCCCATGTGTGATAGGCGATTTCATTATGCAACTGCATGCTGTTTTCGTCAGTTTATGCGCTTTTTCAAGTATTGGATTTGTAGGGATTTTGTTTGATTGCATGGAGGATTTAGTCATGAGCTGACATCAGTTAGAGAACCACTTGAAAACCTGGGAGTACTGGACAGCTGTTTCATTCTAATATGGAACTCTTCAGCAGTACGCACCCACCGGGGTTTGAACCCAAGACCTACTGGTTACTAGGCGAGCTCGTAGATCATTGAGCCACTGGGACCCGATCTAATGGTTCTTGAATTCTAACTTCTGCCAATTCACGACATAGCGCGACCACATAAAGGTTACCACATGCTGAAGAAAGGTGATTAGGTTTTCTGTTTATGAGTTTTGAAGATTCTGGTTTAGTGATATTACTTTGTTAAATCTGCTGGCAGCCTGAAATATTGAACATTCAGTAAAATCCATATCATTCGTTGAGAAATACAGTGACATTTATAATAATGAATTCTTACCAAAATAATATAGTCTTTTGTAAGTTGGAATGGGTAATGCTAAGCTAAAGTGGGAATATAGAGAAAATGCAATGGTTAAGAAATTGAAAATTAATGTCTGGCCCACATCGAAGAATCAGATTTCTTCTCTAGAGATCACTAGGATACAGGATGATTGAGGATGATAAACACAAAGACTTCATTGAGTATCTTCAACATTCCGCTTAGTTTAACTTTCCACACCCTCCATATCTCGTAATTGATGAAAGCGAACCCGATCGTGTAAGTCTTTTTTATATCTAAAAGTGAAACTAACAAACTGAAATTCAGAAGAATTTAGCTATCTGAGGATATATACGAGCATCAAAGGTTACAGTGCATATTAGACAGAGGCTGTGTAATTTTCACTGACAGTGAGCGACTTAGTGTATTATTAGTTTCTCTGTAACGGACAACTGATCACTGTTTTCGCCAACCAAAAATACAGTCACTTATTTTCTTCTTGAATCACTGCGTGAACTGTGCACATTCGCGTTATTACACTTGTTCACATGTATATAAAATAAGTCTGCAACAATGGAACGGTGTCACAGTGGAATAAGGGGAATGTGTACACGTATATATGTGTGTAAGAGAGAGACAAGAGTTTATTCGAGTGAAGATCAGAGAAGAGATCACGAGTTTTGCAAGAGATGGTTTGCGGGATTTCTAGAAGATTTCTGAAGACCTGGGAGTATTGCTGATAGTACCCGGCATAAAATAGTATTTCATCCTTTCTCATGAATCATGTGATTCATCTTGTGATGGAGTTACTATGTGAATGTATCACTACTCACGCATATTGTGATTTAGTGCGTGATCAACTCATCGTCTTTCGTCTCACCTTGGTCATTGTCGGGTCGTCAAACAATGAGAATAACCATTTCTAGCCAATAGAATGAATCCATTCTCACGATTGTGAACCGACTTTATTATGGTAAAGAATACGTACAAATATCATGTTTTGTTTCCTTATAGATGTACAGTACAATAATGCTATATCTTACAGTCACAGGCCAGCTTTTGACTTTTGACATTCGAGTGACTCAGTGAGTTAGAAGGTACAACAGACAATTAGGCATATGAGCGTACCAGTCGAGTTCATTACCGTTATAGTAATTAACACGTCCAGACATAACAAAGTAGCGAAGGATTTATTCAGTTCAGTTCATTTATAAGAAACTGATGACGGGTCGTTTTAGTCATTACAATTGCGCAGCTGTTTCGTCTCAGTTTAAAACTTTTCATCAGCACTTATGTATGACTCCACGGGGGATTGAACCCAAAGCCGTCAGGCTTCGAGACAACTTATGTATGCTGGTTGTTTTTTTAAACTGGTTATCGTAAATTCTAACCAACCAAATTCATCTTCAATTGTTACTGCTCCCTAATGAAAGTGATGATTTGGAATACATAAAAAATGCTGCAGCTTAATAAAACTCATCACTTTCTTTCCCCAATTTCTGCCGCCGTAATGAATATTTTCAGGGATTTCCCTGAACTATTCAGCGCTTTGTATTATTTTCAAAGTTTTTTTAATTTTAAAGCGTCAACCCTGAGATCGAAACTATTCTGTAATGCATCATTAGATCGGCCACCTACTTAAATCACTAGGCTACCACATTCTATATACAGCACGAGGCTTCATTATTTACTCAGTTATACTTTGTTTCAATCATCTCTTCACAATCTTAAACAGCGATTTGATCTTTGGCAAATTTTTTGTAGACAGAATGAAATCCTTTCGACTGACATACTGCAGATACCTGGTCTACTTAAAGATTCTTTATTTTCAGTAGATAAAATCCAGCTGAAAATTCCACACTGTGAATAAACTTGATGATGAGAATGAGGCTATTATTATATTATCATTTATTCCTGTTTTAATAGATTTCTTTCTAATACTGACGGTAAATTGCTTTTGAAAGTATTCAGGGTAAATTTCTTTAAATCAGACAGAGGGCAATGGAAAACTGTAGGAGAACTAAACAGGTGTATAGCCCTAAATTAATTCACTCCGGATGTGTGTGTCCGTGAGTTAAATATCCAGTGTTCTATGTTCAGTAACAGTCTGTGTGCTTACTACTCAAACATTGCGAAAATCAAAACGAAACAAGCTTCCAAAGCTCTCTGGTCCTCCAAAATGATGCTGTTTTCTGATGAAATCCCTATTAAAGTTAAATTTGCATGGAGGATTTCATCATGAGCTGACATCAGTTAGAGAACCACTGGAAAACCTGGGAGTACTGGACAGCTGTTTCCTCCTAGTTTGGGACTCTTCAGCAGTACGCGCCCACCGGGATTCGAACCCAGGACCTTCTGGTTACAAGGCGAGCTCGTAGACCATTGAGCCACTGGGACCCGATCCAATGGTCCTTGAATTCTAACATTAGGTAAAGCAGGTTGAAGATGAGGCAGTAACTCATCTAAGAAGACATTGCGAAATGGTCGCGCTGTGTCGTGAATTGGTAGAAGTTAGAATTCAAGAACCATTGGATCGGGTCCCAGTGGCTCAATGGTCTACGAGCTCGCCTTGTAACCAGAAGGTGCTGGGTTCGAATCCCGGTGGTTGTGTACTGCTGGAGAGTCCCAAACTAGGATGAAACAGCTGTCCAGTACTTCCAGGTTTTCCAGTGGTTCTCTAACTGATGTCAGCTCATGATGAAATCCTTCATGCAATTAAACAAAATCCCTACCAAACCAATACTTGAAAGTTAAATTTGTTATGAAGTAGTGTCAGACTAACGAAGAAAGTAGAATAAGTTCTCTGCATGGAGTGGAATGGAATTTTCCTCTTGTCTATGCCAAGCAAAATATCAGGTCGTGTCATCCATCCTAGAATAACTAGAAGGTGTTCAGGATACAAAACACCTCCGCCTCGAACAAGCAGATTATAACGTTATACACCATTATCGAACAGAGAGTTCGTCAATATCACCAACTTTGAGAAAGCTTCCGATGACGTTGCAGTCTGTTTCAACAATACGTTGTACTGTACTCTCAACTTTTGTCGACCTCATTTAACAGATACTTGACAACGCCATATATCATGGGATGCACAATTGTAAACTCATCAAAGTCTTTGAATTGAAGACAGGAGTGATATAAGGCTGCCTAATATCACCGATGATGGTCCTAATTGCGGTAAATTGGATTATGAGACCGATTCTTTCAACAAGTAGAAAACTTGAAGATTTTCGTCCGTCACATAAACTCGATGACTTACAGACAAAAACCCAAACTTTCGCATCAAAATGCATAGAAGACACGGCTGTAAGTGAACATTGTGATGAAGATAACTGAAAGCCAACACCAAGAACAATTATCAATAACTTTAGACTTAATAACTTCGAAATAGGTCAATATTTCAACAACAGGCAGTCTCCACAGATTAGGAGATCAAAACCAGGATACAAAAAGCAAATTACGCGGAAATCAGGGTATAAATCTGCATATTGTCCGGATTTTCAACAGCAATGGCAAATCCCTGGGTCACGAAAAATATTCCTAACAGGTCGCCACACACTTTTATCAACAGCTTTCTTCGCTACATACTGAAGATGAAATGGCGGGAAAGAAACTATGGGAACAAACCGATCAAGAACCTATCGCTCAAGTGATACAGAGGAGAAAACGCGGATGGATAGGACATACACTGACGACACCATCGAATGACATCATTACTCCGAAAATGGAAAACGACGGGTTGATCGCTGATCAGAGGGTGACACAAAGGAAGACGTGTGAGGGAAACTGTGAGCAGTCATATAGCCGACTAAAGACTACTACAGAAAACAGGATGGAATGGAGATGTGTTGATGAGGTCTGACGTTCCACTTGGAACCTAAAGGAATACTTATGTGATGAAAATGAGGCAGTTTCTTATTTGAGTAGATATGGATTTTGATACTGAGTATTTTGAAAGAGTTCACAAAAATTTTCTAATAACTGTTAGAATTCACAACTAAAATTTCATCATTATTTGCTTTTGCCTCTTATCCATATTTTTATCTAACTTAATATACCATTAAAATAGAATTAGTAAAGAGTATAAGCGGTGAGTGTACAGACTGTCAGTTATAAAATAAAATGAGGTATGAAATTTTGAAAATATATAATCGTCAAGATACAGCTTAGTCTAGACTGATAAGAAAGAAAATTTATTTATTTTAAAATAACGTGACTTGAATAAAACAATCATCTGTAAATATTTTACTCAATAATTTTGAAAGTAGGTATTTTCTACATTGTTAAGACTGTTATTATTATTATGATTATTATTATTTCTGATTTGCGTCAATTCTACATCTCCTCAAGGGTAGTCGTCTGTAAAAAGCAGTTGCGATATCGTCCAAGTGATGTGGAAATCTAATGTTCATTGAGTGTGAGTCAGTGAGTGAGTGTGTGTGAGTGTGCGCGCTTATTTACTTGCCAGACAACGAGTGGTTAAATGTCGTGCGTTTATACACGCATGTTAGTACTTCAAGTGAGTAAGGTTTTCGTGCAGTCAAGAAGTCTTTGTCTAGCTTTCCCCCCCTCCACGGTACAGTTACTAAGCTTTTCTTTTGCTCTTCAGAGTCGTGAGTCATTCTATGTATTTTTTTTGAATGATATGATGAGAGAATAATTTAGTCTGGAAATTATCTAATATCATATACACTTTATCGCTAATTGTTTATTTTTCTATTGTACTTAACTATTTTGTTTTTCATTTGAATTGTTCTATCAGGTGTTTAGTAATTTCAGGTATGCCGATACATACTACTAACGAGCATATATGTGTACACAAGTCTGAAGAAGCTATCCTTATTGCCCTACATACAGATTTATCCTCAATAAATTGTAGGGATTAGATATGTTTTTACGAGTTGATTACGGATTGATATCAGTTAGAGAACCATTAGAAAACCAGCATTGAAGTAGTGGACAGCTGTTCCATCCAACTAGTTTGGGAATCATCGGCAGTACCCACCCACCACAGAGAGTTGGAATCCAGGACCTTCCAGTTTCAAGGCAAGCTCGTATAACATTCAGCCAGTGGGACCCGATTCAACGGCCAGTGCATGAATTCTAACTTCTACCAATTCGTGATTTAGCGCGACTGGCACCAACTAATGTCATCGGTGGGAAAACCATTGTCACACTTGTTTGGATGAACCTCACTGGTCACGATGTCTTACTAGATCTCCAGTAATCTCCGTCCCGTAGCAAGTCACTAGCGAGCATCAGAATTATTTTCAATAGTTGGTTTGTAAGGATTAGATTTGTTTTGACGAGTTGATCCCTGCTTCTTTAACTAATCTGTGATCAATTCGTAAAAATAGTTGTGAAGGTCTTAATATTGAAATGAAGGCAGATTTCGTCACGAATCGATGTGATTAAGAGAATTGTTGAAAAACAAGAGATATCCAACAGCTGTTCTGATATAGTGCTTTTGACTCTTTGGAGGTATGCACTTCTGAACTCAATAGAGATCGAATCATTGACGTTTGGCTTACCATGGTGAGCACTTTGTTATTCAGCTACTAGAGAGAAAATCAATCAGATCTTCGCCAAATCAACTCCAGGACACTGAAGCCTGTCAAAGTCGCCTTCTGTTTTGGTAATGCATAGTTTACCCGGAATTGAGCCATATAAAACAAGGGAAATTAGTTGCATCAGATTATATACTACTGATTCATTGTGGTGAGTAGATAGTTGTATACCATTCACGTCAACCAGTAGTGATTGCTAGTTAGCCAAATCTAACTGATCTTAACTCCGAACTGTCGTTTCGCTCGTATGGGACCCGAGCGCCTCAGTGATGCATCTAGTTTGACTTAGCTCAGTTCAAACTATCTGTTTTCATACTGGCTACTTTGGTGGAATGGTAATTTCAGGAAACAAATTCGCAATATGCAAATTAATTTACAATATAGAAAATATCCCCATTTAGACATTTGGAAAACACAAAAGATTGAGCGAAGAAATATTTACTTTTCAATTAGATCCTCTTCTCTGACTCTACTCTAATATACATAGCATTTTAACAATACACAACAATTTACCAAACAAGTGGTAAACACCACTTGTTTTTTTGTAATTTACAATACATTTCAGATTAGACCACGGAATGATATCAGTAAGAGAACCATTGGAAACCAGAGGCTTCTGGATGGCTGTTTCATCCTAGTTTGTGAGTCATCATCAGCAGTACACACCCATTGGGTTTTTGACCCAGGGCATTCTGGTTACAAGACAAGCTCATACACCGTTCAGCTACTGGGACCCGAGTCACTGGTCAGCCCATGAATTCTAACTTATGCCAATTCGTGATTAGTAATCTGACGCTTATTGGTGACTTGCTGCAGGATGGCGTTTCCTGGAGTTCCGATGACGTCTTGACTAGTGAGGTTCATCCAGATGTCACGTGTGAGGTTGGATGTCCCACCTACAACGATGGTTGGGGTAGCGCTAAATCACGAATTGGTAGAAGTTAGAATTCATGGTCTGGCCACTGAATCGGGTCCCACTGCCGAATGGTTACAAGCTTGCCCTGTAACTGGAAGGCCCTGAGCACAAAACCCAGTTAGTAAGCACTGCCGATGAATCCCAAACTAGGATGAAACAGATGTCCAGTACTCCCTGGTTTTCAATGGTTCTCTGACTGACATTGATCTGTGATTTAACATGAAACGAAATAAATGTGTTCCTCAGTTCTGAACACAGTAACGCGTTGATGACTGCAAAGGGAACACCAAAGTGCTATGCCGCTTCTACTAACTGGCCCACATTGTATCATTTTGAGTACATTCAATTACTGTGCGGCAGTATCTGTTATCCATATAACCAAACCATATTCTCAAATACAAAAGCTGAGCAGATTACCGTTTAGAAACAACTTTCATGTAATTTAAATTGCTGTATCATGGGTGAGGATGTGTCACACTGTCTTCAGCACTTGGCTATCATTCAGTCGGTTCAGGATCTAAGTATCACATCACCAACACTCACGCAGTATCTGTGTGTGGAGAAGGAGGACTTATGAATACTAACCACAAATTTCATTACCACTGAACATCCTCTTTTAAGTTTCATTCATTGCTGTGTGATTTTATGACTATTTCCTCCTAACAAATCTGGTGAAATTAGCTTTGAGCAATTGATTTTTCTTGATCAAGCCTACGATCAATATAACCGCTGAATTTAAATTGGGATATGGGACTATCCACTCTCTATACTAGATTGTAATTTCTCCCAATTATAACTTTTTCCTGTCGACACAAAAATTATCCAAAACATCTAAACATGACTGTTTCCTTAAACATAAAATTGCTTTAGAGCAAGGTCAAATAGTTCTATTTTTTCTAATTTCCTTCAACTGAATATTCTTCTTTGATTCAGTTGAAACAATTAATCGATATCAGCTTTCTCCTACGTTGATAAAACTGAAGTTGACCCAACATTTAGTAATTTGACGGATGTTCACTCGCAGTAGAATCCACAAAGATGTGTATCTCATCCCACTTGGGACTCAACACCAGGTAGATATACCTACATCCCCCAGTAACTGAGTGATGGTATTCTCAACGTGACTCGAACCCGTGTTAACAGTGCATTCAGTTTACCCCCTGGGCTGTATTTCTCTTTTCCATGTTACAATAATAATATTAAAAAAACACGATAAAGTCTTTATTTCTGACACTCAGTTCCACCTCCTTGTTCTCAAAACAAAAAAGAAAAAACGACGAGAAGATTAATAAAGCCATCTATGGGAAAGAAACCTGGACTGGCCAATACTTGAATTATCACAGCTTTTGCCTAATCGCCCACAGACGAAGTTTGGTTAAAACGCTCTTCAGCAGAGCTAGGTCGTTGCGTTCAGCAGATAAGAGGGATCTGCAGTCATCGAAAAGAACCGTATCGTATATGGATACTACCGGGAGTTCATATCAAAATATGGCAAGGAAAAACCACCAAAACCGAGACTCAACATAGTTGAAAAGGAACCAGTATTTATCTTTCTAGCATACAAAGGGGAAGAAATATCCACAAGAGCCAAAATTTGAATTAAGAGTGCATGGAAAAGAACACTTTCAGCCAGAGATATACAGTGGAAATTATTCAGGCTTTCAAAATAATCAATACTCAGAGAAAGCCATGATTACTTCGCTACTCAGATGCCGCTGCCAATAAAATACTTCGATACAACCTCTGTATAAAGAAAGATAGTGTGACTAAACTCTCACTACCCTCGTAGCCGTAATTATTTTGCTCGTGTGCTTTTGTGTCATGCAATATTGCATAACATTTCACTTAGTCTAGATTTTGATTTGCACTTACTGAGCTGAACTCACCATTTAGTTTCCAAATCTACTAAATTATTTATTCCATCTGATAATTTTACTTCATTATTCACCCCCACCCTCCTGAACTCTCCATCATACGATGTATACATTCACTCCTCTAGTTAGTCCTTGTTTCCAAGCGAAATTTGAACTCTGCCCCACCTTGTTTAATTATTATGTAAATAGTTAGACAAAGCGATAAGAAGACGTAATTTGTCTGAATCGTGTAATGTATTTGCACAACACATTTCGAACAATCTGGTCACACACGGACTTGTCATTGGAATGTGTAATATGAAATTAATAAAGAGGTAAGAGGTGAGAAAATAAATTTAGGTCTCGTTGAAAGGACATATTCAACGTCAAAATAACAATGAAGATCACCAAACCAAATAATAAAGCTAATGGTATCAAAACAATGTTTACCAGCCTCGGTGACACAGCGGCAGAATGCTCGCCAACCACGCAGGTGGTCCGGTGTTCGATCCCCTGCCGACGCACTCTTCTTCCTCACTAAGCCAGTAATAAGACTAGTAAAGAAGGGAGGTTGCGGGTGGGGCTAGCAACCAAATCCCTTAAAAATAAACACCACTGCTACCGAAACTTCAAGTCTATGGTTTGAAGTCCTATGTTCCACTGGGAACTTAAAAGAATAAAAAAATGTTTACAAAGGAAGGTTTAATGTGATGAAAAATTGTTTTTAAACAAATAAAGGTGGTTTAAACTTTCTTATTGCTATGGCTTTCAAAAACTTTAGGATACGCCCCAAACACGTTTTACAGATAGGTTTGAAAGACCTGTTAACGTCAATTTTATGTCCTGTCTCCATAATGTGTTTCACAATATAAGAGCTAGGTCTCCTGTTCTCACCAATAATGGGTTCTGGGGATTCTAGTTGCTGCTGGAACCATTTAGGAATGTGCTCTGAAGCCAGCCCTTACTTGCAGAGATCTATGAGTCCCCCTATGTATGTGTGTCCACACATACATTCAAATTGATATATACAATGGGATGTGACATCATTTTTCGCATGTCCAAAGGCTTAGATGGATATATATTGGCTTCACATTTTCAATTATTATGAAATTAGCTGCATAAAATGTCTTTTTAACAGCAGCGTTCAATCGCTGTCTAGTTGTCAAGCTGCTATGGTCACCTATATAGAGTAACTTGATGTACACGTCTTTCTTAGGGGCGAGTTGGAGAGTGGGTCTTGGTGTTCTGACTGCTTCATATCTCCTGATGAACTTGTCTGGATAATTGTTATCAACCAGCGTTTGTGTCGGCTTTCTTTCTTCCTCATCAACTTTGTATTCGGTGCATATTCGTTGGATTCTACTGAAGAGGCACTTCACACACTAAGGCTCTTTTGTACCAAACAGGGCAGAAACTGTGATAATTAAGATGCTGTCCTGTTCAGGTAGGATTTTTATAAACGCAACATTTTACTGATCCATCAGGCCATCGACTAGGCAGTATATCTAGGAAAGATAAAAAATACCTTTCTCTTCTACAGACGTAAGTGATGTGCTATTCTGAACTTCAATCATTCGATTTAAAATTGAGGTTGAAGAACAAGACTTATCACTGATGATTACAATATCATCGTCGGTGGCACAGTGGTTAGGACTCTCACCGACCATGCACATGGTCCGGAGTTCGATCACCTGCCGGCGCACACCCGATATCTATGGTCGGCCTGTAAATTTGGGCTACCGATATCCATGCTGAAAATTCCATACTTGTACTGAAAATACGGTGTGGAATCAAGCTGTAATCAAAAATAAAAAAATAAAATAAATAAAAAAATGATAACAATATCATCTACATACCTTCTATAAAGTGGCACATTTTCGATTAAATCCTCTGATAAACTCTCAATGTACGACATATAGATATCTGCTAAAAGGGGCCCTAACGGACTTCCCATAGCAACACCATCAACTCGGCGGAAACACTCGCCTTCAAATGTAAACCCAATATTGCTAGTACATAGAAGTAATAAACCCCTTAAATAAGATATAGGGAACGGGATGAAAAAATTATGTGTGGAAATGTAATCACACAAAATGTCAAAGGCAAATTAGTGAATAAAGAGTTTACATCAAAAAAGTACACAGTTTTATTCATAATATTAATATCATCAAGAAAATTAACCAGTTCAAATGTATCTTTTAATACATACTTACAGAATTGTGTTTTGATTGGGTTGGGTGCAATAATTCTACTAACCATTTATCAAGTTTATCTGTGTTGGGGATCCGCACATTGACAATATAGGACGCAGAGAATTTTATGTGTTTTTTTTTGTAAATCATGCATATGCGGAAATTTACATTCTAAGGGTTTCAAAGAGTTACTCATTTTAACTCTGAATAATTCGTCTACTTACATCATCTTTGCAATTATGCTACCTATACTCTCTATCTGTAACTCGAAGTCATTATAAAAAGTATGTTTAATCAGCCTTTGGTATCTAATAATTGATTTTGTGTAGGATGTATACAGTTGAAGAGAATACAGGAAATAAAACGAGCTCATATTATCTTGAAAATATGTTCGTTCTTTATTTATTTAAGTTGTAAAAGTCTATGACAAAAACTCTGTTAATTCAATGAAGGCAAAAGTAGATGATTGCAATTGCCACATTGAGTTCGACTGAAGAAGCCATTGCCTACCAATAGTAGTAATTAGAAGGTACCTTTTGTCTTTTATGGATAAATAAACCACTATTTAGTTTGCGAATGATCACAGCTTTCACAGCTTTCGAAGTACATATAAATTGGCTTGTCTTTTCACCATCTTGTCGAGTATGCCGACTGTTTTAAGACTCTTATTCAATACAACACGAAGATATACGATTTGATTATAACGCCAAAGGTTAAGAAAACCAAGTAAAGTCTCATTTAGTTTGTACTGTTGTTATATTTGAATGATTTACCTTGTCATCGATTTTGTCGATCGTTCAGTGTTAGAAGGATCACCAACCACGCATAGGATCTAGATTCCTTTCCAAGCCGACGCACTCCTAAACCTTGTCTAAATTACCAGTCAGGAATAAATCTGGTAAAGTGGGAAGGTTGAGCATGATTCTAGGCATACCACCACTATGGAATCGGCCTAATTTCCATCTGAAAAGCAGGGAATGATAAAATAGAATGATTAGAGGTTATTTAATTCATCAGGAAACAATAGGAAAGAACATTTTACAACAGGATATGACTTCTTACTACCTTTCATCTATTTATTTATTTATGTACTTCTTTTTTGAGTTTATATATCCCATATCTGGAATAAGGTTGAATTATTACCGTTGCAAATTATTGATGCTTTCAAAGATTATATGTAGCCTTCAACAATGTCACTGTTTAAGCTTTTTTTATAGTTACTCCTCTTATGTTTCTGTAATAAAACTGGCGCAAATCATCTTTCCGCTTAATGATCTATTTCGGATACATTTCATGCTCATGATCATATCACAAAAAATCATTTTCGCTTGTACTCTATTCATAGAAATGTAAAAAAATCAACTTCAGCATTCTGATTATTTGTGTCATTAATCCTATTGCTATTGGTAGTGTTATATTACTGAAGCATAATAAACTATTTAACGATTAGTTTCACTGTAGATTACTTCACTAATCAACCTCCATTAAAGAGGCAGTGCAAAGCACTGAGAATTAGTTTCGTCCTAGTTTTGTCCTCTTCGTCGGTTTTCAGTCATCTTTCCATCAGAAATCGGACTCAGAATCTCAACACAAAACGTGTAATTTGAATATTAGTTTCTAGCTTACGGGTTTTCATCACGGGCTGATATCAGTTAGAGAACCTTTGGATAACCAACAGAGAGTACTGGACAGCTGTTTCGTCCTAGTTTGGGACTCTTTACATGTTTATGCACACCACTAGGGTTCAAAACTAGCACCTACCAGTTATAAGACGAGCTCGTAGACCATTGAATCACTGGGAATGGATCCAATGGTCAGTCTATGATATCCAGCTTTTGCCAATGTCATCTGTGGCGAGCGATTTTTCTCACATCCGACCTGTTTCACTCCCACTAGAACCCAGGTAACTACCTACCTGAATAGGGTCAGTCACTAGTGAGCATTAAATTGATATTCAAGTGTTGGTTTACAGGGATTTGGCTTGATTCAGGACTTCATCATGACCTGATATCGGTGAGAGAACCTTCTCAATCTTATTAGTGATCACTGGAGGGATGTTTTAAAGTTACATTGAGAATTCTAGACTAGTAGAGTCCATCTTGACAGGGTGAAATGGAGGATTGTTAATGTCACTGGTTTATGGTGGTGCTGAATAACGATTTAACAGAGGATAGAATTTATGGCTCATTGAATTCCGACTCTTTAGTTTAATGATTGATAGACTTTGTAATCTGAAGGTCATAGTTACGACTCTCGGTGGAATCAAGAGGGCGTAGTTCTGAAATAACTGTACAGGGTTCCTTGGCTTCCAGAGATTGTTTAGCTGATACAGGTTGGTCACAAGTCCACAAAGTGGATGTTTTGGAATTAATTTGTACACTACCCTTGAGACACTATTTAGCATGTTGAACTTTTTTAGTAAAGTAGATAAGGAATGAACTTATTTTATCTTGAAATGATGACTACACTCAAATAACTGGTTAATTACTTCCTTTACTTCAAGAGGAAGAAGGTAATATCTCCTGTTAAAAGCGTACATTTACGCTCATCAGTGTTTAATTATGCATTTTCTATTAACCACATTTATAACAGTTTCAAAAATATCCCATGAAGCTTATACTACCGAAACCAAACACTTTCTACCTGAATATACGATACAACCGATACTCATCGGCATAACTAGGTAGAAACCGTTTGCCCATCTTCGAAAAACATATCCTCTTACGATCGTATTCTGTAATAATAGATTGAATCTTGACATCGGAGAGAATTTTTGTACCAATTTGAGAGTCGTCTCTTAAGTTCTCAAAAATCTTGCTAAAAGCGTATACTTCAAAGATTTTTCAAACCTCAAAATATACGGCTAACTATGTGCTGAATCCATTGGGAAATCCTCCATTCATTGAATTCAACGTGCACCTAATTTGCATTATCATTTCACTCGTAATCTTCCCTCTTTTTCTTCACTGTTACTCCGTATGGCAATGATCCTGACCTAATGATTCTATAATCTTAGTTGAACTATACTCGCTTCTTCAAACTATGCCATATCAATCAGTTTATTTAACTAATTTTGTCTTACTCTTTCCTGGATAATTGTTTCTACATTACGTCATTTTCTCTAGAACCTGTTAATTATTATCTAAACCTGAAAAAGAGGCTTTGACACACCTTTAGGGGAATCCTTTAGTTACTAAAGCAATGCATCATATGTACATGCATATATGTTGATTATCGTACCGTTTGTGAACGATTCCACTGGAAAGAGTAGTTGTTCTCTGAATGCCTCTTCTTTTTATGACAAACCATGCGAAATGAAGTCCGAAAGTGGATAATTTTATCCTTGTGTTGGCACATACATTGCGGGGGGGGGGGGGGGAATAATTGATTTTTTGCAAGTAGGAACTTCGAAGCACATGCCTAAATGATTTCAGACGTAAATCGAATTCTTTGAACCTATTAAAGGTGAAAAGCAGACGACCTAGTTCTTCTGTTGCAAAACGCATCATAGAGACAGGGCATAAAATTAATGTTTACTCCTCTTTTAAACCTCTATTTTGGAGCGTATCCTAAAGTTTGTGGAAACCGCAGAAATTAAGATGTTTAAATCACCTTTATTTGTTCAAAAAAATTCGTCATCACATTAAACCTCTTTGGTAAGCTTTTTTTATACCAGCCTCTCTTCTTTGGTTTGGTGATCTTAATTATTATTCTGACCTTCAACATAGCCTTTTGAATTGGCCCATTTCTACTCTCGCACCCGTTAACACTTTATTACATTCCCATGAGAAGTACATACGTGTGATCATATTGTTCGAAATGTGTTGAGCAAGTACATTACACGATTCGAAAAGATTACGCCTTATTCCTTTGTTGAAATTTTGATATTTCAAAATAAAACTCATTTATAAAAGTACGAGAATATACCAGAGAATATGGATTTCACACTGCAATTTAGTTCAAACACATTTAGACTTCGATATCATGTGAATGCTGAAGTAAATGTTTATCGAACACCGTCTAACCAGAAGGTCCCGAGTTCGAACCTCAGTGGGTGCATATTGCTGAAGAGTCTCACGCTTGAACGAAATAGTTGTACTGTACTCCAAGTTTCCACAGTGGTCCTCTGACTGATATCAGCTCGACATCAACCCTGTAGTCAATCAAATCGCTGCAAACCAACACTGGATAACATCTAATTGTTAATCACAGAAGGAAAGGAATTTTCTAAAAAGTTACGCAATAAATTGCCGAAAAACATACACATTCAAAGAACAAAATCTGCTGAATACAGCTAGGCCGTCAATAATAAAAACTAACTCACCTGGGAAACAAAACCCACACCCGCTATAAGAAGAGGAATTGTGCACCATGGTGGACTATAATTCCATTATGGAGAAAAAAATTTATTTTGATGCAGTAATACTGCCTGATGACCACGTTACGAGCCCAGTTTATTGCTTTTCATACTTGTATCAAGTTACTCGTATAACTTTCTGACTTCGTTTATATAACTGCAATATTAGTCATCTCTTGATTTGATTGGTAGTAGTGCTTTTCATATTTTTAGTATTCGTGATGAATCTTTCCTATTGCAAGATCAATAGATAGGACTGAAGGCAAGAGAACCAGGTACAGCATTCATCAGATACAGCAGTCCAACCTCTAGAAAATAGTTGATGAAAGCATAACAAGGAAACTGCAAAACACTGAAGAAACACAATTTTGTTCAGCGAAGAAATATTTCTTTTCAACGATTTCATTTTCAAGCTGTAAAGTGGTAATTATATCACACAGAAACGTGGTACTTAGTGGAATTAAATATTTCTCTGTCATAATAATAAAGGCAATTAACATACTTTTGAAGAGGTTACAGTTGAAGTGGATGAATTATAAAATTTTAAAAAATTGTCAAGTGAGTCAAGTGATATAAAATGTTCTAGAATAGTTCAAATGGTATCGAAAATTAAAAGTGCGATGGTGATAACAATCAAACAGAGGGAGAAAATGAATTTAGGTTGAATAAATTTAACAGACCACAAAAATGAAAATGGAGAATTTTATGATTAAACTGGTGAACAACAAGACTTCTAGGTTTTTGTCCTTGTACAACTGGTGTCCCAGGTATACATAAGTGCGGAAAACACAGACTTCTATTTCAAGTTTGACTATGAATTGATACTAATTGGAGAACCAGTGAGAAACAATAACACGGTTGTTTCGTCCCAGTTTAGGACTCATCAGGAGAGTGCATCCAACAGTATTCGAACCCAGGACCTTCCAGTTACAAGTCAAACCCATAGACCATTCACTTGCTAGGACCCAGTACAGTTGGCAGATCTTGAATTTCAAATTTTATCAATTCGCAATTTTAGCGTCACCACCAGCCAGTGTCATCGGTGAGTATCTGCCCTCACTCCTCACATGGTCCCTTCTGATCACGACTTTTCTTGCCGCCAATTCTTTCTGATCGGTCATTTGATCTCCAATATGAATCCAGCGAAGACAGCTATGGATAAAAGTCTTGAATAGCCTATTTGAAATGCTTTTATCGACGCGTAAGCCAAATTTCTGTCTCATGTAGAAGAACCAGTGTAACATTATGCGTTCTAATGTCCCTCTTCTTTCCGTTGTGCTAAAAAAGTTTTCGCTAGTTCTCTTTCTGTAGGGTAGAACTAGTGGAATTTTACATTCCTTATTGTCAGTGTTATCACCTTAATAGGTATGTTTGTCATGCCTGCCGTCCTCATTATTATTGTTATTATAATCACTTATTGACTAATTTATCAAGGGTAGTTATCGGATGCTAACGTTTCTTTCGTATGTCTGACATACTTTAGGGTTGACACGTGTTGAATCATTTTTACTGCATCTATTTTCAGTAGTGTCAATAGTTAAAATTATCAACCTCTTCTGTTTGACTACGAAGAAATCCAGTTGAACTAGAAAAGCTTGAAAAATCATCAGCCATAGGTTCACACGCAGGCCACAAATCTGATTTTGACAGTATTGAAATAGTCCAGAAAAATTTCAGAAATCACAAAAACCGTCTCAATTTGTTGAATGCCAATTATAAAACGTTAAGGAATGCATTGTGTGAACCAAGGACACCACTCAGGAATGGTCATCTGATGCACTGGGATAATCGGCCACCCAAGATCATTTTTAATCGCATTGTGATTCAGCAGGTTGTAAAAACATTGAATACTCGCCAGATTACATAATATTTTCAGAGGTCATACTTTAACAGATTTAAACATACAAAATAAGGGGAATTATACGTAATATATTGACTGGTTTTTGGTAGCCCAATATTTTAAGCAGGCCATTAATATTTAGGTCTCCTTCATAAGATTGCTTACTATTAAACTCTGTTTTCAATCTTTCATTGACCCCAAGAGATTTGCTCATAAATAAAGTAGAAGCATATTAGGTGCTACAACTATACCGACACTGTTTCCAGTCTAGATGAAAGTGCTAAGTTTCTTCGATCTACCTTTTCAGACTATACTATTGTTTTTGATTCTGTTCTCAAAGAGCTTCTGCTAAGCAAGCTGGCTTCATCACACACTGAGTCTTGGATAACAAGGCGGTTGTCCTCCTATTTTTCTGGCGAGAAATAACACTTTTTGACAGGAAGTACTCCACTTCTTTGTTCAATGAAGATGGTGCACCCAAGCGAACTACACCTTCTCTGTGACTTACTGAAATCTTTTGAAGCTAATTCCACCAAATATGTTGATAATCCTACAATTTCTATTCCACCTGTTTCTCTATTAAACTGTTTTGATGCGTGTAGTTTCCTACCTGAGGTTAACCAATGTTCTGAACCATTCTAAGTGTTAGACTGTTAATTTTGGCTTCAGGCTTGTATGAAACTTGCATGAACTTATTCAGCCCCATAATAATTATGATATCAAAGGCACTGTGATAGAGGATGAATCAAAAACAACCTGTCTTGGTGCTAGTTTCCCCTCAAAACTTTGTTATTCACGTAAATTCGTGTTGATTTCCAAGAGTTTGTTCATAGGGACTTGGTTTGTTTTTCAAATTGGATCACGGATTGATATCAGTAAGAGGACCACTGGAAACCAGCAAGAAGTCCTGTATAGCTGTTTCCTCCTAGTTTGAGAGTCACTTTCAGTAGGCATCCACCACCGGGGTTCGAATCCAGGACTTTCAAGTTAAAAGACTAGTTCGCAAACCATTCAGCCACTGAAATCGGAAGGAGTGACCAGCCCATGAATGCTAACTTACACTTATTCGTCATTTTTGCGTGGCGGCACCATCCAGTGTCATAGCTGGCAAGTATTCGCCCTTCGTCCCGACAGAGTGAACCTCACTACTAGAGATTTCTCACTAGAAACAAGTCTCTATTGAAAACTCTTGTGAATTTTTCTGATACTCGCTAGGTTGACATTGTCTGTAGTTCTAATACCGGACGTCGTGACCAGTGGGGACCACTCGGTCGGGAGCGAGAACAAATACTTGCCAGTGATGACACTGGATGCTGCCAGTAGTGCTGAAGCTAGAATTAATGGGCAGGTGATTGAGTCTGGTCTCAATGGATAAATGTTCTATGACCGGGCCTTGTAACAAGAAGTTCCTGGGTTTGAAACCCAATGGGTGTTTACCACCAATGAGTCCCAAACCAGTACAAAACAGCTGACATGTTGGTTTCTAAGAAAATCTTTCACTTCACTTACTAAATAAGGAAATTTAAAGTATCTGATATGACTTGAACTCCTCTTGCAACCCGTGAATTCATGTCCTATACCCATTCCTATTTATTGTTTCCCTGGGACATGTAAGAAAATATTGCCATATTACCTAAGACTCTGAAGGTTATAAGTATGGTTACTGGTCTGCCTTCGACCCAAATAACTGCAATTGACAAAAGTCATCTTTTGTTGGATACTCAGCATCCTCTTTATTCACCACATTCTCCTTTTATCTCTCCAAGTTCAACTAGAAGAATTGATGATCGTATCCCAAAATATAAAAATTCAACTATACCATATTTAATGCGCGTATTTACTTGTAAAAAGTGGTAAAAGTAAACGTGTTTGAATTTAAACCTGTAGACAAATTTAGGGAACAAAACACGGGGAAATAAATGACTGCCTAACTGGATAAAATAATTGGAAATAGAAGAGTGCGTCATCATGTTTCCTATTAATATCCTTCTTCAGACTGCCGCAACAGTCCATTGGAAGTTATGATAATTTCAGAACCCCTACAATTAAAGTCACACGATTCGCCTTCATTATCTTCTTATATCTAGTGAAGTGAGTAGACTACGCAAAAATAAAAGCGGAAGAAAATGTCTCATCTAACTTTGATAACTAAAGAAGGAGGCTTTCTTAATTTCCAATTGCAGGTTAATCCCTTTGCTAATCAAGCCTTTTTTTCTTCTTGTCTCCCTTCTCACCTATTCATCACTCTTTCGCATCACTAAGTCTAAATATAATTTAGCGACAGTGAAAGTTACATTTCATATAGGCAAAGCGAAAAGGGATTTATCTGAAAAACGTACAGCGAAAAAAATGAACGAAGCAAGATTAGACAAAGGAAGACAATCTTCGCTTTTTTTCACAAATATTGACTATGAAATTGTCCTGAATGTTGAAAGTTGCGTAGACATTATCACGTTCAGCCTAGTGAACAGTTCAAAATTAGGTGTGATTTGAAAAGTAAAGTCTGTGAATGCATTGATAGTAAACTTGGCTTCAAATATCCGAACTTCCTGACAATGTTTCTTACAACACTACAAAATAGCTGTAAAAGTGTACTGCCTCATTCAAATGGTTTTTGATCACTCACACCAATCATCAGTATAAACTGTACTGTGAAAACTTTGGGTTGGCCCAAGAATATGTGTTACTTCGCTAATGATGATAAGCAACTGAATCCTTGACTCACATTCCTTCCTCTAAGGAACTCTTGAGATGAATGTACTCACATCCAGAGTGTGTGGTAGTAGTGTACCCATGGAGAATTGAACGCAGCGGCAATCATTGCAAATACGAAAATGTTACGCACCAGATTACAAAGTTATGATGTTTCGGTGGCAGAGCGGTAGAATGATCGCCAACCATGCGAGTGGTTGAGAGTTCGATCCCCAAACAACTGACCCCTTTGCTTCCCTAAGCTGGTTATAAGACCAGTTAAAAAAGGGAAGGTTGAACATGAGATTAGCAGCTCTATCCAGTAAACTCCAAAGCTCTAGCTTAAAGCCCTATGTTCCACTAAGAACGTAAAGGAATATAAAAGAACGAAGTCATAACATTTGAATAAGGCATTTAGAAGACAAATTTCACGAGATGATATCAATTCTTAGTTTCTTTAGAACCGCCTTATAAATAACATGGTTCACAATAATAACAAAATAAAACGCATGACATTTACTCCGTTATTTAAAAAACAAAAGTACATACTAATGAACAATCATATTTAAATAGATCGAGTAGTCCATGGTAGACGAAGGTTGAAGTCTATTTTTTCTTGTACACACAGTTTAGGCTGTATGTGATTAATCCAAAGTGCTTCCATAACCTTTAATAACTAACCTTGAATTATAGTTATGTGAAATAATTGTGAAACAGTCATTGATATTGATTTTGTGACCTGGCATTAGTAAGTGTTTTGCAATGGATGATGCTGGATTTCTATTCAGATTAATAAGCGCATTGGGATTTTCTATATATTTTAGTAACCATTTTGGAATATGTTCTTTTCGACGACATTGGGACATTCTATTTGTTCTACGTATATAGGTTTCACCGCAACTGCAACGAAATGATATCATCCCGCGAAATTTGTCTTCTAAATGCCTCATTCAAATTTATCAAAGGGACTAATTGTTTTAACATGAAAGATTGTTAATTTTTTTATTTTATTTTTTTATTAAAGCTTGATTCCACACAGTATTTTGGTTCAAGTATGAAATTTTCAGCGTGTGAAATCGGTAGCCCAAATTTACCAGGCCGACCATAGATATCAGGTGTGCGTCGGCGGGGGATCAAACCTCGGACCATGTGCATGGTTGGCGAGAGTCCTAACCGCTGTGCCACCGACGCAGTAGATGGTGTGACACAGTTTTTCTTTCTGACCTGAAATGCAAACCAATCCACTTTGATAGCTATTCCTTTTCTCCTTCGAGAAATGCACAATGGCATTTTGTTGAATGCCAATTATAAAGAGTTGAGCAGTGCAGTTTTGTGAAACAAGGCACCATCCAGTAACATTCATCTCATGCATTGGCTTAGCTGCCATCCATCGAGGATAATACTTCTACAAATGTTTGGTAGAAGCATACGAGTCAGCGGATTGTAAATATTCTAACTACTCACCAGGATAAACGGTACTGTGAGAGATCATATTTTACTAGATTTAAACAAACCGAATAAGAGAAATTTTATGCGGTATATTAATGGAGGTTTTCGGTTGACGAAGTTTTAAGCAGGCCGCCATTTTGGTCCATACTGTGTATCATGTTTTAACTTAGCACAGTAATTTTGTATTTACAGTGCTTAATGTATTTGTTCCGCTGACACGGATATTTACTTCTCCGAAAATATCAGGAGTACATGCTTCGCTTCCATGCTGGTTTAATCCAATCACATCTGCTGACAGACATTGATGTATTATAAGCAGCATAAGGCAAGATGAAAATCATTAACGATGGCTTTTAATTACACCAACTTGCATACTTTTAGAAAGCCTGCTGATTATTTTGAATTGCCTACGATATATAAGGTGTTCAATAGAGTACTAACAGTCGCACTGTTTAATGCCTTCCAGCCACTTAGTCTCGGGTTCTTGAGTATTTGTTAAGAAATGGGGTCAATAAATCTGCTTTCTCTTCCTCTCGTGTATGAGCTTCGCCACGTACATGTAAATTAGTAATTGCAGTTAGGGGTAACATGAGGGGAAAGTCTGTCCACTTTTGATTGCCTTTAACAATTATCCTTGTCATAGGAAAAACACGTAAACAGAGAAGCAAATTTTCTTTTCGACAACTCTTTCTTATAAGTTGTACAATCGTAATTATTCAAATATTGGTTTGTAGGGATTTGACTGATTGTTTACAGGATCTCATCATGAGCTGACATCGGTTAGATAACCACTGGAAAACCAGCTGAGAGTACTGGACATCCAGCTGTTTTGTCCTAGTCTGTGAGTCTGCGTCATTACGCACACACCACCAGGATTGGAAACGAGGACCTTCTGGTTCAAAGGCAAGTTCGTAGACCACCAAACCACTGGGACCCAATCCAGTACTCCCAGGTTATTTATGTATTTATATAAATATACATATAAATATATATTATTATTATTATTGTTCCCTTGGGTTCCTAGTGGAACATAGGGCTTCACCTAAACGCCTCCACTTGCTTCTGTCTTCTGCTATACTTTTCACTTGCATCCATGTTAGTCCATACTGTTTCAACTCTTCTTCACACGACCTCCTCCATGTCACCTTTGAACGTCAAACTCACCGCTTCCCTTTCGGGTTCCACTCGAGGGCTTGACACGCGATGTCACTCAACGGCCTCCTCAGCGAGTGTCCAATCCATCTCCACTTTCTCCTGCATATTTGTTGGGTGATTGGTTCTGGTTTTGTTTCTTCCAATAGTTTCTTGTTGGTGATTCTTTCCGGCCATGGTGTAGTCTAAAAGGAGTGACTAATTGGAAATTAGAAAGGGGGGCCGAAGTTAGCATGACATAATAAATGTGAGAAAATGACCAAACAATATTATTGTGTAGAGTGGGCAAGAACAAGTGGAAAGACCATAAAGTGTTCTTATATAAAATCTGTATGAAAACGCAATGTTATTAATAATAGATTGGTAATAAAAGGTGGATGATGGGAATAATAAAGACAATAAAATAATATTAGTGATAGCAATAATAATATAAAACTTACATGATAAAAAGAAGCAAAATTATAGTAAGAACATTAATCTGGCCACGGTAGAGCGAGTGAATGTGTGTATCGCTTTTGAATGCAGAGGGCCGGTTTCAGATCCCGAATAGACAATGCTTCAGCTATGTACAGATGGCATATGCGAAGTCTCTTTGTACGATATTGATGGACTCTATGTAGCACTGTGAGGCATTCATACGAGAGTACTCGATGTCTAGAATTGATAAGGTGTTCGAGGATGGCGCTGCTGCTATTCTTTAATTCTACTCTGGCTAACCAAGCTGAACAATGTTTCAGAATACCTTTGGGGACTTCACGTTGCGTACAACTGATACACTCGCCATCAGGTTAACATAATATTCCAACCCGCTTTCTACATTCTACTGCTGTCAATAGGCCAAACAAGTAATGTCCACTGTTTAATCATAGTAAGATCGGAGCATCTATTCACGGAGCCTATATACCAAAATGCAGTTATTGTATTCTTTCCAAATTTGATCACGGATTGATGTAAGTTAGAGAAACATCGAAAACCAGAGAGTACTGGACAGAGATTTAATCCTAGTTTCAGCCGGGATCCAGTGACCTATGATATCTAACTTCTGTCAGTCTGCCATTGTAGCGTGATTAATTGTCCTCACACCCGACCTAGTGCGCCACAATGGACACAACTTCTCAGAAAACCTCCAGGCAACTTCATTCAATAAATCAAGCCGCTACAAATTAATTCTTGAAGGGTTAATTAATTCGTTTAGATGCACAGACACACATACAAACAAGAAATAACTAACACGAATGAATGAATTAACTAATTCATCAGTTTTCTTGCGCGTAAGACTCCAGCGCTGAAGAGTTTTTCAATATCAGTCACATGTTGACAAAAGAATTACACAGATTTTTCTTTCTTTCACACGCCTTCTTCTAAAATAAAGTGATTTTATCACCTCGAGATGAAAAATGTCAAAAGCTTGAACTTACCAACCCGCTAACTTTGAAATATTGTCCTTAGTGTTGAAATTTTAACATTTTATTGTTTGTTTAGGAAATTTGTTTGAAGGAAGTGATGTTTTCTCTCAAGAAAGAAAAAAAGAGAATAGCCTTAGGTATCTTGATGACACGGAAAACTAAGAAGCAAGATATACAAAATGAAAAATTTGAGGAACAAAACACATGTAAGATTCTTTCCCTTTCATTCCAACATGTGAATAATTGTTTGTATAGAAAATTAGGCGAAACATATATTGTAATCGGTTATACTATGTGTAAAATATACTGTTAGAAAAATGTTATGTGAAATGAGGTAAACAAATATATTTCTAAATGATAACAGCTCTTCATGAAATCTTGTTACCAATCAGTCAGATCCCTACAAACCAATATTTGGATATCATTGAGACGCTTACTAGCGACTGGCCCTGTTCAGGTAGGTAGTTACCTAGCTTCTAGTAAGAAGTCATGCGTGACTGGAAGAGTCCACTCCGTCGGAAGTGAGGAAAAATACTCACTAGAGATGACACTGGCTAGTGGTCACTCTATATGATGAATTGGCAGAAGTTCAAATTCATGGGATGGACACTGAATTTGATCACAGTGGCTTAATGGTCTACGAGCTCACCTTATAACCTGTAAGTCCTAGGTTCGAACCCCTGGGTGAGTGCATACAGATCAACGGTCCTTGAGTACAACGAAGCAGTTATTCAGTTGTCCCAGTATTTTCAACGGTCCGAACTCAGGACCTTCTGGTTAAAAGGCGAGCTCGTAGACCATTAAGCCAATGGCCCATGAGTTCTAACTTCTGCGAATTCACGACATAGCGCAACCGCTAGCCAATGTCAGCTCATGATGAAATCCTGTAACCAATCAATCAAATCCCTGCAAACCAACACTTGAACACACAATAATTCCAGAGCTTATGTTTTCAGTCATATTTTTGCATCTTGACTGTAAACTCCTTTTAGTAACAACTGTTCTATGGCACATGATACCAATACTGCTAATATTTATACTATTAACCAGAAAATACACCAACCAGCTCAAAGAATACCACAAATTCCTGGTGATTTATTTAGCTTAGATTCAGATTCCCCAGTACTCTTGCGATGTGTGGTACTTATAACAATAATTATTATTAATATTTCGTAAAAACGGGTAAGTTTACAAGAAATGTACGCCATTTTTACAGACACGATCAGTTATGTTGTAAATTACAATCGTGAAGTATTGTTAATTAATATGTTTTCAAAAGTTTAAATCTTTCGGTAACGAAACAGGCGATCAGAACAAGTTCTTTTAAATGTTAAATTCTATACCCTTCACCATCAAAGTTAAGTGACAACCAAAGCTTAGTTCCGTTTCATGCTGATAGTTACGGTCAACCAGTGAACCGCGTATATTTGGGTAAGTGCTATGCAGCGACTTTATTTAAAGCTATTTCAGAAAGAGAAGAACGTTCAGGGAAACACAGCAGTAAGTTTCCAGTTAAACATACAAAGACGTGTTGCTACAGCAATAGGTAATTCTCAGTCCATATGCGGCCAGAAACCAGAAGAATGGAAAATTTACCCATACAAAATGACAATTGGAGCATATAGGAGCTGGAGATTATCATCACGCGAGTCAGTGAGATTTCAAATGCAACCATCAGCATGTGTTCATTATTTCTAAAATAACCAGATTTCTTGGAGCCGAACAGATAGTTATTGGGATATTTTATTGGTAAAAGAGTTATTTTCCACAAATGTCATCCAGGATGTATCACCGAGGTAGGTAAAGGGTAATTTTACGGGGCAGTTGCAAGATATGGGACCGGTAATGTTTGCAGATCATTTGTCATTGTAAGTGGTCAAGTATCTACATTATTTATTCTCATTCAGGAAGTCAAAAGGAAGCTAGAATGGTAAGGGATAAAAGAAGACAAACGACAGCAGCACAGAAGATAGCAAGTATGGTCATCAAGGAGTGATTTTTAAATTTATATATTTGTATATGTATATATACGTTTGTAACTTATACGTTTAGTGAACTTATAATATCTATGTAGGGTGAAAAAGAGGGTGTCGGAGTCAGACACAGGAGTGCATTTTCATCTTTCAGCAGTCTGGTGACTGAGGAGATGAACACTGGAAGTGAATTTGCATCGCGCACATCAGCTGGTAGTCTATTGCAATTGAATGAAAACCTATTTAAGAATAAGTTGTACCGCATGTAAGTCTGACAATGCTCTATAGCAAATAGGTTGTCATGATTTCTAAGATTGTAACTGATGACAGCGGTAGATTTAGTTATTGGCCTGGAGGAGTGCAAGAGAAGGTTAGTTAGCTTGTAGTAGAAAATAAGGTTTAGCTTAAGACGTCTTTTCCAGAGTGGTTCTATTTTCAGTCTGTCACAGCGCTCAGAGTATTCACGACTACATTCTAAACTAAGAGTTTTTGAGGTGAATTGCCGTTGCACTCCCTCTAATTTAAGCTTGTCATTTTTTCTGAGTCCGCTAAGAATAAACTGGCAGTATTCTAAATTAGGTCGGACACATACTGAGCATAATAAAACCCTGGTTTCACAAGAAAAGAAACTGCGGAATGTGCATCCTAGGAGCCTTCGTGTTTTGTGTCTAGCATAATCAGTTTGTTCAGCGAATGTTAAGTTACTAGAGTATCCGATACCGAGATCTACTACTGAGTCGAGCTTGGCTAGTTTTCGCCCATTTATTTCAAGAATAAGTTCAAAGTTACTGATGCCGATACAAATCCAGCCAGCACACCATGTTGTGAGACCACTTAGTTCAAGATGTATTTTATTTACCATATCGTTTAATTCATGACTGTAGCAGGAGTAAATGACTTTGAGGTCGTCAGCACATAGGAATGGTTTGCCTGAGGTGAAGCAGTTACAAATGCCGTTAATGTAGACTGTAAATAAAAATGATCCTAGGGCACTACCCTGCACAACTTCACTTATGATCTGCCTAGGATGAGACAATATAGATCCGAATTTGGTTATTTGTACCCTGTCGCTTAGAAATGTCTTTAACCAGTGAAGAAATAGATTGCGAATTCCATATGAATAGAGCTTCTCAAAGAGAATACTGTGAGATACCATGTCAAATGCCCCAGATATATCGAAGTAGAGAACGACGACTAGCTTAAGTACTTCGCGACCACTAGTGATGCAGTTTAGAAAGTCGAAGTGACAAATAACGCAGGACCTATTGATATAAATAGATAGACACAAGGAATATTTCAAGTGACATTATCACAGAAAGAATGATAATTTTCATGTCAGCTGAGAAGACAGTATAAAGCACAGGTGACATTAATGAGAAGAATCCTATAAGAAACAGTGGAAGAATTTATAGTTTTTATTATATGTGCATAAATCACTTCACTTGTTCCTGTGCGTCCCGGTGTATTTGTCTCTCGACAGTGATGACATCTGAAAGGAAGGGTTCAAGAGCACTATCCCACACAGTTGCAGAAAGGCAGCAGTGGCTCTACAAGAAGTGAAATATTTGAACCTCGTATCAACATTGGTCATTCTGTCTCAACAAGCTCCTTCTTCGGTGCAATCTACAGAGTGAAGGACAATCTACCACAGACAATACCCTTTCGTCCCCACAAAGTCGCTAAAGCTCCAGGCAATCACACAGGGCAAATAAGGCCCTGTATGAAAGAAAACTATTCAACCACTTCTACTATCAAGGTAAAAACCGTGTTGATTTCCACTGACTTGTTCTTTTCACTTTCTACAGTCTTTATAACTCTTGTGTTTCTTTCGAATTCCCTCACTTCTGTGTGCTTCCTAATTACAGCTCAGTCACATACACTATTTATCTCATCACGTAAATCCAACACTCCTATTCAATTCCTTTCATATATCGACGAACATTTATAACTATGTTTGTGACAATTCATCACTTTTGTTACTATTATCTTCGTGAAAAAAACAGTATTTTAAATGCGATTATTCAGTTGAAGTAGACTGCTTAAATAAACAATGAATTTTACATTTCTCTATTCTCCAATCATTTGGAAGGAATAGTCCTTAAAAGTCACTTATCCCCTTGTTTGAATAAAGAACTTGCAAAAAGTAACTTTCAATAGGCTTTTCATGATGGGAATCAACTGAAATTGAGCTAAATATTAGTACGCTGGATTAAGTCTATAAATGAATTACTCTGCGAATTCTACCAAGAAGTAATATTTGAGTACTATCAGGATAATGGGCTCACAGGAAGCTTGTAGATGTGGAGGAATAGTGTATATACAGAGGTATGCAGATGTTCAGCTTGAGTTATAGAAAATCTGTCCGAGAAGATATGTCGTATTTTTTGCTGCGTTCATGGATCACGAAACGGTATGACATACATCTATCTGGATGAATTCACGTACAGAAATAGGTTTCAACTATAGCTGAATATTTCAATAAGGCAATAAGAGGTTTTCTTGAAACATATACGAGAAAGTTACCCATTATAACTATTTTTTTAACACTAACTTTGATGTCTATAAATGATTTCATCATGAACTGTCTGTCTGTTTTCGACATAGAACTTTGCACAAATGTGCGGCAGTTCGAGTTGCCACACTCCATGTAGCACACAAAGCAAGAGAAGAAAGCCGAATAGATGCGTAATAGAGACAGTAAGTTGAGGTGTGAGACAAAGGAGAATTAAATACGAAGAACAATATAGTTTCATTGGAAATTATAAGTCACAAGGAGTGGATGCATCTGTGCCATTGAGAACGATCACTTTGAGCCATGTCACCAATTGTTTCCAACCATTGGTTTTCACCGTCCCGAGGACCCAAACCAGTCAAGAAGTTTACACCTTCCTACGTGACTGGCTTAAACTAACTTTCGTGGATTTTACTGACTGGTGCCATGTTTTGGTTTGACCGCCGCTAGCCCTTTTACAGCCTGACCCTATGTCAGCTAACATTGCCTGTTATCGAGGAAGTCGATGAATAGGCGTACGTAAGACATGTCCTAACCATCTCAGTCGATGCAATCTCACAGCCTTGTCTATTGATTTCCCCTCATCATGAACTGACATAGGTTAGGGGACCATTGGAAAAACCCTTGGAGTGTTGGAAAGCTGTTTTGGCTTACTCAGGTCCTGAGTTTGAACCTTTGTGGATGAGTACTGATGAAGAGTCCCAAACTGCGAAGAAACAGATGTTCCGTACTCCCAGCTTTTCCAATGGTGCTCTAACCGGCGTCATTTCTTGATAAAATCCTGTAATCAATCAAATCAAATCCCTGCAAACCAACACTTGAAAGTCTATAAATGAGTTTTTAAATTAAGCGTATTTACTATGGGCTTATCTGATTGGTTGACCAAATTCATTACGTCCATTTTCTTGAGTCTTTCGTTAGGCTCATGATGGTTTAGAGTTAGCAGTTGTTACTAGTTAGGTAAGGCCTCTCAAAGCCGATAGTGAATGCAACCCTGAACTGATGATTATGAAATGTAGCTAAACAGCATTAAGATCATGTTACTTTATATAATGTACTTATCGCAAATTGGAAATCCACATGTGAGAAATAATCTAATCCTGAATGACGAAGGTCTACAATAAGTTGCCTGGAATTTTAGTGAGAAGTTGTAGTTAGTAGGATCCAACAAGTCGGATGTGATGAAAAAACAGCCCGCTGATGACACTGTTCGGTAGTGACATCGAATAAGGCGAAATGAGTGGAGTTAGAATCCATGGGCCATAAGATTCCATATCAGTAGATGAGTGGTTAACTTGTTTGCCTTTTAACCTAAGTGCCTTGGTCTCTAACCTGGTGGGGTTGCTGTTCAGTGTCACTGAAGATTATGGATTAGGATGAAGCAGCTGCCCAGTACTCACTGGTATTCACTTTTTTCTGACTGCTGTTAAGCCAACCAAATAACTGAGATTCAAGACGAAAAATAAAGAATTTTTGACCCCTTTCTAGTACATATCCACTTCATATCACTGTTTTCAAGAAGTAGGGATACTCTAACAAGTTTATTTTATTTATTTACCTCATTCTTTTACTTTCCCAGTAGAAAATAGAGATTCAAACTAGAGGCTTGAAGTTTTGGTGTCAGTGGTGATGACTTTTGTTGGATGGGGTTGCTAGCTTTATACCAAAACTTCCCTCTTCGCCAGTCCTACTACTGGCTTAGCGAGGTAAAGGAGTACGTCAGTTGCCGGGGATCGAACCCGGATCACTTTTGAACATTCTACCGCTGTGCCACCAACACAACCGTTTCAACATGAGATAATGAAAACTCATAAAAGCAGACAACTATAACAGAAATTATTTTTATTCCCTTATGTTTCAAATGAAACGTAGGGCTTTGATAGTATGTCCCTATTTCACTCCGTTCTTTGCATCCGTTTTCAACCGGCTCCACAAATGTCCAATAACTCTCACCTAACACGACGTCATTCATGTCACTCTCAGACTGACATCAAGTCGTCGTTTTCCACTTGAGTTCCACTAGAGGACCACCCTTTTAGTTCAAACTCTAACCTTTAGTGTACTGACGCATTACTTACAATTATTGCCTATTCATTGTTTTTAATTACTGTTAGTATTTCCATGAGTTCCTGGTGGAATACAAGACCTAAACAGTACGCATCCACATAGTTCTCCATGATTGCCCATAAGCTCTAACATCCTCCTCACACCATTTTCATATTAACCTTCAACCCTCACCCAAACAATCGTCTCTTATACAGGTACCACTGTGTAGTCTGGCTCGTGATCTCACTCAATTGTTTTCTCTGTGTGTGCCCCGTCAATTTCCATTTCTTTCGTCATATTTGTTGGGCTTGGTTGGTTCGTTTCTAGAGTTCTTGGTTAGGAATATTTTCTGCCTGGCGACCTGACCTTCAGTATGGAACCAAAGTTGGCAACTGCTGATAAAGGTCGAAGTAGTTTTTTGGTGACACGCCAAGTCCTTCAACCATAAAGAATCACTTGCTGACCATACATTTATATCGAAATCGAAAACTTATTCTATATTCTGAATGTGGCAGGTTTCCACTCTAGTTTTAGATCAATAAAGGCACACTAGTAATACTGTTTAGAGAATAGAAGATATACTGAGTTAGATTACACATATCAGATGAAATTAAGGAAGCACTAAGTAAGCGAAATATCAAATCGTTCATTAAAGCATCAAAACACACACTACAAAGCAGCATTATCCAGGGGTTCACAGTCTTACAGTCCCTGGCTAAATAATTGTCAGAAGAGATGGACATCACAAGAATCTTTTAAATTACTAAGAAATATAATTGAACTATTAGCATAAAACTGGAATTCCATTAAACAAAAAGACAATCGTGTTTTAAGTTTTTAATTTTTAAAAAGAAAAATGGTGAGCATTATTCACGCAATGATAGAATTTCTGAGAAAATGATTAAAAAAATCTCAACCTGGTTTAAACATCTGTTCATATATATAATGGAAAAATTGGATTTCCATTATTATTACAAGAACCCTGTAGGCGCGTAATGATACGACATTTTTCAGTGAATTATCTGGTGCCTGCCATTATTTTATACACGCATTTCCTACCAATGTAGTTGAACAAAACAATCACAACGTTACACAAAGAAGGATAAAAAGCGATCCATTTTATCTCGTCAGTCGGTATCTCGTGTCAGTCAACTGCTTACAACCTGGATTATGAGAGTTAATAGTATAATTGCAGCTTTAAAAAACTTTCAGTTCGCTTGACTGAACATTTTTTACTAATTCGTATCATGTGTCTAGTCATTTTTTGGTTTATGATTTATTATTACTGTTGCCTCCTTTAGTTCCTAGAAAAAAATAGGGCTTCAGCCACATGTCTCCACTGCCTTCGGTTCTCTCCCAACGTTTTCACCTGACTCCGCATCCACCCACGTGCCTTCACCTCTTCTCCGCATCACCGCCTCCAATCCATGTCAACCTAGCATTGACGACCAACTCGCCACTTCCCGTTCGGATTCCACTCGAGCGATGGCCTGGTGTGTGATGTCACTCACTTAATCGTCTTCTCAGAGTATGACCAATCCACTTACATTTCTTCCTGCATATTTGTTGTACAACTGATTCCTGCTGAATTGGTTCGTTCACTGCCGAAGGTCCATGTCACTGATTTTTTCTAACCATCTGATCTTGAGAGTTGAGCGAAAACAGCTGTTGACGAAGGTCTGTAGTCTGTTTGGTGTAGACTGAATTCATTCAATCAAGTTAATAACTTAGTCACCATTTTGGGAGTCTTGTGACCAAGGATGACACTTGCTGACGAGAGCTAGCTAGCAAGAAACCTGGGTCCGGCCATCGATTATACCTTTAGTCCACTGCAGATAAAATGTCAAACAGTAATTAAGAATTATTTAAGTCAATTTAGATTTTCCTGTCGACTGATTGGACCGAAGTCCACGGTCTCAGGATAGTATGTCGGCTTTTTGTGCAGATGCTTCGACAATGTCTGATCACGTAAAATGAATTCATTTGGTGGATGATGGCTAGCTGTGGAATCCATGATATGCATCTTGTCCACTTTGGGACCAGTCAACTGAATTTACCTGAGCGAGAGGTGGCTCTCATGGTCCAAGTGGTCTAGTGAATAACGCTTTGCCGTTTGAAACCACAGACACTGCGTTTGATCCTCGGTGGGAACAGAGCCACTCACTTCAGGAATGAAGGTACAGCCATCTGACGAGTGACAAATAAGACGAAATGCACATTCTAGATTCCACTGTTAGTTAATATCCACTAATTGACTTCAAATCGGTGGCACAGCGGTTAGGACGCTTGCCGATAATGCACATGGTCTGGAGTTCGACTACCGGCCGATGCACTCCTTTACCTTGGTAAGCCAGAAATAAAGCTGGTAAAGAGGAGAGGTTGGGCATGAGGCTAGCAACTCCATCCTGTAAAAAAAACATTGCTACAGAAACTTCAAGCCACTAGCTTGAAGCCCTATGTTCCACTGGGAACGTGAAGGAATTTAAAAAAATTAAGAATTACTATGATATGTTGTTGAACAGAAATACTAAGTGAGTAAAATCTAAAACTTCTGCTTTACTTTTTTTGTGTAATGTGATTAAAATTAATGATTGAAACGTAAACTTCTAGGAAGAGGGGCTAACAAAACGAGGATGAGGTACGTAAATGATAAGGCTTTACAAGTAATTAGGAAATTGTTAATAAACGAATGAAGCATTTTTTTAAAAATCCTGTGAGTTAAGCCCATTTAATTAGATATCAGACAAATTAAACATGACGTTTAGAAACGATGACGTCAATAAGTAAGTGTGAAAAGAAATCGACATTTCCATATAATGCGAGATTATGTAATCATAATACAAACGGCTTAATTTCAGACAATACGTGAATACACTACAGAAATGTTTAGCGTATGTATTTTGAAAAAAATATCCTCTTTTCCTACAGAATTTATATGTTAAGTAATAATCTGAAGTATGTCATGTGACATAGTGTTGTTGTTTAGGAAGAGAGAACCTATTCCATACTTCTTTCCTTCGTTACTTTGAAAATTCGTAAAGCGTTTCTATGAAAGCTAATCAATCAGATATGCGCGTGAGTTCATGTAATGATCATTTGATATAACTGCATGATTGAAACAGTAAAAAATGCAGAAGAATTTAGACATTTTGATGGATTGGAACTTTTGTAGCCTAATGATTTAAGCAGGCTGCCATTATCACCCATTACCATCCCACCCCCTATATAACTGAATTAGGTAAAAAGACGAATTAATAAGGGGTAGAAAGCTATAGTGTAACAAATTTTTCAATTCATAAGTGAGGTTTGTAAGGAACCTGAAAGAAACAAACTCCTTTACCTACCCACATACCTGGGAAACACCGTTTCAACTACAGGCGGTACTGAAGAGGATATCAAAGCAAGAATCGAAAAAACAAGACAAGCTTTCACCATTCTCAAGTCTGCGTGGAGGTAAACAGCACTCAGCATCAAAAATAAGATGCAGATTTTCAACTCCAATGTGAAGTCAGTGCTACTATACGGAACAGAGACTTGTACTGCGCGTCATAAAGAGTATCTCAAACAAACTACAGACCTTCATTAACAGTTGTCTTCTTTCAATACTCGATATGAGATGGCCGGCCAGAAAAGATCAGCAACAGAGATCTCTGGCAATGAGCGAACCAAACCAGTAGGAACCGATTGTGAAACAAATAGGCAGGAAGAAATGGTGATGGATTGGCTGGCCATACTCTGAGGAAACCATCACGTGACATCACAAGACAAGCCATTGCTCGAGTGGAACCCGAAAGGGAAGCGGCGAGTTGGTCGTCAGTGCAAGGGTGACTTGGAGGAGGTCATGTGAAGAGGAGATGAAAACGTGTCGGCAGACTTGGAGCCAGATAAAAACTCTGGCAGAGAACCGAACGCAATGGAGACGGACGGCTGAAGCCCTAGGAATTAAAGGAAACAATATTAATATATAATAATAATAAGTGAGGTTTGAATAGTTGGATAGCAATGGCCTCTGAGAAATCCAGGAAACCTGGGCTTGGTCATTTGTCTATTGTTTCAGAAGAACTAAAGACGTCTACGCAACATCCTGTGTCTGTATATACGGAGACGTGTTCAACAAATGTTTGTGTGCAAGCATGCTATGATGCTTTGCAAAAAATTCATTTCTTTGATAGTTTCAAATGACAATGTGTTTGTTTGATATTTTTTTGAGGCAGCTTTCATAAAACAACACACTGTTACGTGGCTTGTGAAAGGCTGACACGTCATTTGAAATGAAATAATGATGACAAAAACAGTTTTAGGAACTTCCTCAAGTTGTACAATCACATATATACATTTTTTTTCAATAGTTGATTTGTAAGTATTAGATTTCCTTTTACGAGTTTCACCAAGGACTGATATCACTTAGAGAAGCATTGAAAACTAGGGAGCACTGGACAGTTCATCCTAGTTTGGGAATCATCGGCAGCACGGACCCACCACAAGCGTTTGAACCCAGGACCTTCCGGTTACAATGCAAGCTCGTTTACCACTCAGCCCCCAAGTTTTCAATGGTTCTCTAACTGATATCAATCCGTGGTCAAACTCGTATAAACAAATCTAATCCTTACAAACCAACTATTGAATATTAATCTGATGCTCGCCAGTGACTTGCTGCAGGATGGAGTTTCCTGGAGTTCTAGTGTGAAGCCGTGACCAATGAGGTTCATCCAGGTGAGTGTGAGGATGGAGGTACCACGGATGACATTGGTCAGTGGTCACACTAAATCACGAATTGGTAGAAGTTAGAATTCATGGGTTGGCCATTGCATTGGGTCCCAGTGGCTGAATGGTATACGAGCTTGCCTGGTAACGGGAAGGTCCTGAAATCGGACCTCAGTGGGTGCGTACGGCCTATGATTCTCAAATTAGGATGAAATAGCTGTCTGGCAGTGCTCCCTTTTGAGAAACAAAAGGGATACTTCCAGGGATGTGTCATCAGGATTGTAAATTTTCGATAATGAACTTCGTTAATCCGTTAGAAACTGAAATGAGATTAAGTAAGCAAGTTGAGTAACATAATCTAATTGATGGGGTTGGGTAGAGCTCAGCTAAACTTGAAAATTGAACGAAAATAATACAGCGAGAATACAACGGTGGATCCGACCTATATTGACACCAAATACGTAATTTATGTTTCGTCTTTTTTTGTTTGTTTGTTTCGTAATTGTAATATTTTCTTCTCCTACCCCTTATTACCACTGAGCTCTACTCAACCACGTCAATTAGATTATGTCACTCAACTTGCTTATTTAATGTCATTTTAGTTATCAACGAAATTTGTTATTTTAAATATATAATTCTTACGACACATCCTTTGGAAATTTCTTCTTTTTGTCGCTAAGACAATTCACTGTAAATATGCATACATATATTTATATTTATATATGCGATTGTACAACTTGAGAATGATATCACCGAAAATAGTAGCTCTTTAGATCCAATGCAGAAGATTTGTAGCTCAGGTGAGTGATTTTGATATAGTTGTGTTCTCTGGGCGGATGGTCTATTTGACAAGCCTTCATTGCCTTACTAGGCAGCATGTTCAACGCATACTTCAATCTCAAGTGAGCTTTTATATTTCTCCACGAGTTTATTTGTCATCTCTCCTGGTGGCCTGACCTTGAACGTGTGTTTTCACACTCTCTAGGCTAATTGTACTGGTACTGATTGTATTCTTGACTCTAAGTTTGACCTTTTGTGTATGAGATTTCTTTTTTATAGATTGGTGAATTTTATCTACGTCAATGTGTCTGTTAATCGACGATTCACTGGAATACCAGGCTTCTGAAAACATTCTCCGGCATTCCTGGAGTTCGCTCTGTCTTAGTCGAATTGATGTTTGTGTCTTACTCTATGTAGCGATATGAGGGAGTAGATGGCTAGTTTATTTCTGCGGATACAAAGACGAAGCGGACGTCTACTTTGGTCAATGTAGTGTTTTTAGCAGTAATCGCAACATATTTTAAAGATGGTGTTGGTTCTGAGTCTTTTGGTTGACACAGGGCTGCCTGAGTGGAATGATTTTGCTGGTTTATGTGTGACATCAATTCCTAATGGTTTGAAGAGTCTTGCAGTGATTTCAAAGATATCATTTATATACGGTAGGGTGATTTTCTTTGTGCTTTCCTTGGTGGGCTGTTTGATTTTTAGGGTGATTTAGGGTTAGGTGTATTTCGACGAAGTTCCGAGGATATCCATTCTTTTCAAGGATGTTAGCTATCAGGGCAATGAAAGCTTCCCCAATAGACCGTCCAGCTAAGAGAACACAATTACATCAAAAGATTAACTTCTTGCTGAACTCCTTTTCTCTTTTATATGACTCAGTGGTAAGTTTCAAACTTTAGAAACACTTTTTGACAAGCAGATGTCATTAATGACATCAAAATCAGTTATTCGCGCATACACTATAGTGCTGACTGGCTTTTTGAAATGAACACCTAACAAACATATATATTTTAATCAAAATTGGCTCGTTATTATCTGAGCTCACGATAGCGGTCTCTGCATCCTGTTATATATCTGACAAAACATTCTTGAGATATAAACAGTCACAAAATGCTGTAAAGACAGGAAAAAGACTATTATTCTTGAATAATTCTGCGGTTACATTAAACAACGCCAATAACATCAAAACCTCACGAATATCTCAACAGTTCTATTGGGCGACTATAAAGTTCAGTCAAGGGACAAAACGGGTACTTACAATTATGTAGAGTATTCCCAAATTGGTGAGATAAATGAAAATCTGTCCACAAAAGCCACACATCAACGCTGCCTGGAGACAGTTCCAGGTCAGAATGACCGTCAAAGAGAAACCATAAAATCAGAGATTAAACAGAAATAAAGACGAATAGTTAAAAGGATAAAATCAGCGTGTGATATGAGGTAATATGGCGGTGTTTCGCTGTAAATGGAATGCCGATAAAAAACATCGCACTGATCAAGGCACTCTACTTGAACTCATGCAGCTAGATAAGAGCTTACGGCGAGTTGTCATCTGAATTTCATCATAGATGTAGTATTACAGGTAACCGTAACTTACTTCAGAGACTCAGGGATCGACCTGTTACCAGGGAATAATCTCTTTGACTTAGAATATGCAGATGATATAGTCCTTCTACGTGAAGACGCTGCCAAAATGCAGAGTTTTCTGAACACCTTGAGCTGCAATCTTTGAATGTTTGGCATGTGATACGCTCCCACCAAATGTACGATGATGCTACAGGACTGGACTACATTGACTCCTAGCTTAGAGATAGGGAATGAAGCGACTGATGGGGCTTGTTGATCACTTCATTTATTTGGGAAGTTGCATCAGGCCCAACAGATTGATCGCCAACGAAATCTCAGCACACATGCAGAAGGCACGTTTCGCATATGCCTGTTTACGCCGTCTCTGGAGTAGACGTGATATCTAGCTGTCTATCGACCAAAGAGCATGTGCACTGCTCAGCAGTCCGCTGCGTCCTGTAAGAGATGGCCATTGAAATTGGAATGAATTAAATGGCCGGATAGTTGTCTTTGATCACTCGTGCCTGGGTTCTATCTCCTGTGTTAGGTGGTAGGTGTAATTGGGTGAGCAATATTGAAGTGAGGCACTGTTCGAGTGCCAGTTAAGGAGGGGAAATCAGTTGAAGAGGCTGTGAAGCTGCATCGACTGAGATGGTTAGGACATGTGTTACGTTGGCTGACATAGGGTCAGGTTGGAAAAAAGCTAGCACGTGGTGGTCAAACCAAAACATGGCTTTATCAGTCGATGAAATCCACAACATTTAGTTAAACTACTTAGGAAGGTGTAGACTTCGTGGTTGGGTTCCTCAGGACGGTAAAAACCAATGGAGACAATCGGTGATATGGTCGGCGAGAGTTCTAACCACTGTGCCACCGACGCAAAGATGGATAATAATTAAAAATTCGGTTGAAATACCCGAACAAGTATAAATATTGTGATAAGACTGTTCAGGAGGAATTTTCAAAACAATATTTAAGCCACAATCTATATGTTTTTTTCTGGTGGGTTTGCTAGTAGGGATTCGATTAGTTTTAAGTTTGCCTGGCTGCAGGACGAAGCCGCCCGGGGTTTTACTAAGACTTCATGGGGTCCATCTGATCGGGAGTTGTGACAAACACTCACCAAAGAAATTAGCTGTTAACAGGAAGGTCCTTGGTTCGAAATCCAGTGGGTGCATGATCCTGATCAGTCCCAGACTAGGACGAAACAGCTGTACAGTACTCTCTGGCTTTCAGTGGTTCTCTAACTGATATCAATCCGTGATCAAACTTGATGTATATATATATACATATATATACATATATATATATATATTAATACACTTGGAAGCTAATAGAGGAGAGGAGCATGGAGAAAGAGAAAATGATTCAATGCAAAGATGGACAAGAGAAGGAGACGCTGAACTCAACTTACACAGCACTGGACAAAGAAGTGAAGAAGAGTGCCAGGAAGGACAAAAGACAATTCTACGACAACCTGGCTACTGAAGCTGAGAAGACAGCAGGCAGAAGGGACCTGAGGACACTATATCAGATAACCAAGTCTCTATCCGGGAAGAGATCAACACAAGTGAAACCTATAAAAGACAGCCAAGGGAACCCAATTACCAAAGAAGAAAGACAGATTAAACAATGGGTGGATCACTTCAAAGGACTCTTGAACCGACCACCACCTGCAACCCGTCCAGAAATACCAACAACAGCACGTACACAACTGCAAGTTGACACTAATCCTCCAACAAAAACTGAAGTTATGAATGCAATCAAGCTTCTGAAAGCTGGAAAAGCAGCTGGACCAGATGGAATACCCCCGGAAGCACTGAAAGCGGACCCAGAAACGACGGCAGATATGCTGACTCCATTATTGCAAAAGATCTGGAAAGAGGGAAAGGTGCCTACTGACTGGAGGAAAGGTTACCTGGTGAAACTACCAAAGAAGGGCGACTTAGGACTCTGCAAGAACTGGCGAGGAATCATGCTCCTGTCGACGCCAAGTAAAATCCTGAGTCGCATCATCCTGGAGAGAATAAAGGACGCACTGGATACAGAACTCCGACCAGAACAAGCTGGATTCAGTCAGGAAAGGCAAATCATGTTCTGACCGAATTGCAACTCTACACACCATCGTCGAACAAAGTATGGAATGGCAATCAAATCTCTACCTCAACTTTATAGACTTCGAGAAGGCCTTCGACAGCGTTGACCGCGACGTAATTTGGAAACTACTCGAGTACTACGGCGTACCCCAAATATTCATCAACCTTATTCAACAGCTGTACGACAACGGCACATGTCAAGTGATCCACAACGGAAAACTCAGCGAGTCGTTTGGAATAAACACAGGAGTCAGACAAGGGTGGTGGACTGGATTATGCGTCAGACAGTGGGAAACGAGAAGACAGGGATATCCTGGACCGAAATGAGGAACCTAGAGGACCTGAATTTCGCAGATAATTTATGTTTGATGTCACACAAAATCGAAGACTTAGAAGCGGAAACCGACAAACTGGTCGAAGAAGCAGCAAAGACAGGACTCCAGGTTAACATAGACAAGACGGAGGTTATGACAATAACCAACCGACAACAACAACAACAGCAACAGCCAGCGCCAATCACCATCAACAGGAGGGATTTGAAAGAGGTTACTTCATTCACTTCACTGATCTAGGGAGCATTGTCTCAACTGCAGGCACATGGAATGGACGATGATGTCAAATCGAGAATCGGGAAGGCGAGAAACACATTCATCAACCTGAAACCAATCTGGAAATCTTCGTCACTCAGCCTGCATCAACAACAACATTCGGATTTTCAATACAAACGTCAAGTCAGTCAGTTCTTCTATACGGATCAGAAACTTGGCGGCGGGTCACAAAGAATATTTCCAACAGTTTGCAGACCTTTCCCAACAACTGTCTTCGTTCTATACTGAAGATCAGATGGCCGGAAAGAATCACAAAACAAGAAACTATGGGAAGAAACAAAACAAGAACCAAAACAAGATTTTGAGCGAACAATTGTTTTCGATAACTTCTTCTTCAGCCTCTACAGTTATAAATCCATGAATAATAGAGTGCATATAGCCAATAAAGGCAAATGAAAATAATATCAGAAACTGTATTGGGGTGCATGTGTAAGTTGAGATGGTAGTCCATTAGTTAACATATTCAATCAAATGTGTATAGGGTGTATAGTCAGAAAAATGTGATGAAGTGTGTGTCTGACTATACAAGCTATACACATTTGATTGAATATGTTAACTAATGGACTACCATCTCAACTTACACATGCACCCCAATACAGTTTCTGATATTATTTTCATTTGCCTTTATTGGCTATATGCACTCTATTATTCATGGATTTATAACTGTAGAGGCTGAAGAAGAAGTTATCGAAAACAATTGTTCGCTCAAAATCTTGTTTTGGTTCTTGTTTTGTTTCTTCCCATAGTTTCTTGTTTTGTGATTCTTTCCGGCCATCTGATCTTCAGTATAGAACGAAGACAGTTGTTGAGAAAGGTCTGCAAACTGTTGGAAATATTCTTTGTGACCCGCCGCCAAGTTTCTGATCCGTATAGAAGAACTGACTGACTTGACGTTTGTATTGAAAATCCGAACTTTGTTGTTGATGCTGAGTGACGAAGATTTCCAGATTGGTTTCAGGTTGATGAATGTGTTTCTCGCCTTCCCGATTCTCGATTTGACATCATCGTCCATTCCATGTGCCTGCAGTTGAGACAATGCTCCCTAGATCAGTGAAGTGAATGAAGTAACCTCTTTCAAATCCCTTCCTTTGATGGTGATTGGCGCTGGATATATATACATATATTAATCCACTGAAACGACTTCACCATTCTTATGTCCTCATCAATCATGAGCTATGAATGTCACGTGAAATAATGTGTTCTCACCGCTTTACCTGTTGAGTTGTTTCTTTTTCTCGCGTGACCAACAATTTGTTAAATATGAAAATCACTTAATAATTTCATCTAATCATAGATACATTTCACTTTATTTAAAACTATTTTTAGTAAACAAAAATATTGATGACATTAATTAATCATTAAACTATACAGAAATCTTGTGGTGAAATGCCATCCAGTGTAGAAATGGAAAATTGACAGCAGTGACACGAAAGGCTCTGTGTGTGTATACCATGAATATCGACCATTCTGCTCATGACAACAAACGTGAAGGCTTAGAGGAAATAAACTGTCAACAGAGATATTCATTAAATATAGGAGTTTTACGTGTGTTTTTTTATCGTGTTTCGGTTGTTGTGGTTTAGTTAAATTCAAACTTTCTCAGTAAAATGCGACATCTAAACTAGTGTAGAGAGATAAGAGAAGAAAGTATACGTGAATATATTTAAGTAATAATAACAGTTTCTTCTCAAAACCTTTAGACTACTGAGTTCCATAAATTAAGAACAAACAAGAATGAAAATTAATGATGGTCTCTAACCAAACCTATTTGATGTATCTATAGCCTTCAGAAGTCCTGAAGGCAATCAAGATGCTAAAACCTGGAAAAGCAGCAGGAAGAGATGGAATCCCAGCAGAAGCATTGAAAATGGACCCAGAGACAACAGCGGACCTGATGACGCCACTATTGGAGAAGGTGTGGAAAGAAGGCAAAGTACCCTAGGATTGAAAGAAAGCATACTTATTCAAACTATCAAAGAAAAGAGACTTAAGTCAATGCAAGAACTGGCGCGGAATCATGCTCCTGTCCATCCCAAGCAAAATACTAAGCCGCATCATCCTGGAGAGAATCAAACATGCCGTTGATGAAAAACTTGGGCCGGAACAGGCTGGATTCAGGAGGAACAAGTCATGCATTGACCACATCGCCACATTACGGATCATCATTGAACAAAGCTAAGAATGGCAGTCACCTCTCTATCTCAACTACATCGACTTTGAAAAGGCCTTTAACAGCGTCGATCGAGAGGTGATTTGGAGACTACTTCGCTACTACGGGGTGCCACCGACAATCATACATCTCATCCAACAGCTGTACGACAATCCTGCATGCCAAGTAATCCACAACGAGAAACTTACGGAACCCTTCGAAGTGAGGATAGGAGTAAGACAAGCTGGCTGCCTACTATCGCCAATGATCTTCCTGATTGCAGTAGATTGGATAATGTGACAAAAAGCAGACAATGAGGAAGCAGGCATAAAATGGACTCACACAAAAAAGAATTTGGAGGATCTGGACTTCGCCGATGATATATGTCTGATTTCCCACAAAATGGAACATATGAAAGTGAAAAGCATCAAGTTGGTAGAAGAAGCATCAAAGTTGGGAGAAAACAGAGAATAGATAAAGATTCCTGGGCAACACCACCAACAGCAACAACAACAACAGACATCAATCAGCATAAATGGAAGGAACCTGAAAGAAACAACCTCCTTTACCTACCCACCTACCTGGGAAGCATCGTTTCAACTACAGGCGGACGTAACTGACTAGGATATCAAAGCAAGAATCGGAAAAGCAAGACAAGCTTTCACTACTCTCAAGTCTGTGTGGAGGTCAACAACACTCAGCATCAAAAATAAGATCCGATTTTCAACTCCAATGTGAAGTCAGTGCTACTATACGGATCAGAGACTTGCACTGCGCGTCATAAAGAGCATCTCAAACAAACTAAAGACCTTCATTAACAGTTGTCTTCGCTCAAAACCAATCAAGATTAAATGGCCAACCAGAAAAGATCAGCAACAGGGATCTCTGGCAATGAGCGGACCAACAAGGAACCGATTGTGAAACAAATAGGCAGGAAGAAATGGAGATGGATTGGTCATACTCCGAGGAAACCATCAAGCGACATCACCAGACTAGCCGTCGAGTGGAACCCGAAAGGGAAGCTACGAGTTGGTTGTCAGTGCGAGGGTGACTTGAAGGAGGTCATGTGAAGAGGAGATGAAAACGTGTGGGCAAATTCGAAGCCAGGTGAAGACTCTAGCAGAGAACCGAACGCAATGGAGACGTGTGGCTGAAGCCCTATGTTCCTCTAGGAATTATAGGATACAATAATAATAATAATAGCCCTGACACCCTAGAAGCAGAAATGGATGCCGAAAAAAGTAGATGCAGGCATTGCAAACAAATGACTGACCTTGAGGTAGACAATCAGACAAAAGAGTGTTTTTTTAAATTAAAAATGTCGTTTATTTAATAGGAAAATGCAAACAATCAAAATGAAAACCCTAACCCTGAGTCTAACTCTAAAACTGAAGGGCTATCAATGCATTATCCAAAGAGTAATTAAAAACGACATTGGGATGAAATTTGCATCTTAATTCGTTAATAGCGGTTATAGCACTGCTATAATAATAATGGCAGGTCCTGGTTATCCGACTAACAGTATGCTTCCAGTGTCACTAGTGCACAAAGTTTTGTTATCTTTTGATATTGAATCATTTTTCACCAGTGTCCTAATTACAGAAACTATCTGTTTTACGTATGGATGACAACCAGTTCAACAGTGGAATATCAACAACGCGTTTGAAAGAACTGCTTTTGAGGTGTTCTCTCACTGTACAATTCACTTTCAGTGATACTATCTACAAATAAAATGACGATTTTGCAATGGGATCCCTTAGGTTCATTAGTAGGAGACTGTTGCACGGCTTTCCTTGAGTAAAAGGTGTGTACACGACATTTTGATCATTTTCGACAATGAATCCAAAATTCACAATATTGAGGTGGAACTAACGAGACGACTCAACAGAAACTTAAGGTCAGTCTATAGAGAACCCACTTTGTAAGTTCAGATAACAAGTATGCACTGTTAGGTACCCGTCCGAAGAAAACAAAATCTAATTGAATGCCTTACCAGTTAAATCCAGCACATCTGCAGTCTTGATGCCCTGGAAGCAGGACTATATGTTCTGGAAGAGATCTTCATCTAAAATGGATACCCAACATTATTCATCGACAAGTAATATGAAACTAAATGCTCAGAGAGACGAAGGATTAATTGTTCCAGAAAAGAAACTTAACTAGAACGCGGATTTCAAGGCAAACTTTATCTGTGATATCTTTAAGAGAAGAATTTCGGCATCACTGAGAAGAAAGTCTTTTAAAGCAACTCTAAGGGTAGTGTTCTATAGTCGTCCATTGGTCTCCAGAAGCCTTGAGGACAAGATCCCGCATCTGGCCACATTTGTATGCATATATCAGTTGACCTGTTGCTGTGGAGACAGGTACATTGGTCGTTCTATGTTTATCCTGTCGAAAGGATTCGACAACGCTATCCCACATGGCTGCAAAAAGGTTATAATGGCTTTATAAGGAGCTGCGATAACCGAACATCTCGTCAACACTAGTCATTCCAACTTAACAATCGCCTCCTTCAGAATGATATGGTAACAACCGTGTTGACTGCTACTGACTTGATGTTTGCGTGTTTGTTTTTTGTTTCTAACTCCTTATAACATTTTCAATTTTTAGAACTCTTACATCTTTCCATATTTTTCTTCGTTTCTATGTGCGTCCTGATCAACACTCACTCATCAAATTATTCATCTTATTACTCCTTGACTAACATTAACAGCTATGTCTGTAAAAACTCACCCCAACTACCCTCTTACTAATCTTAACACCCCCACACCATAGTTACAGTTGCATTATTTGTCATGTTTATAAAAAATATTTTGATGAAGTAAACAATAAAACTAACCAACTTTTATTTTTACCCACTGGCCAATTTGACAACGCAAAAATGACCGCATGCTAACAAACGATGATTAAGTTGTTGTATGTAAGCTGAGTTTTTGTAAATTATGGTTTAATACTGCTGTGGTGATAGCTCTCTGCAAGCCGAAATTGTAGACAACAATTTGCGTCAATGTCTACGTCCCGAATCCGGATCATGAGAAAAACCAATAACAAAGCTTAACCTTGAGGAAATCGCCAACCAATCACAGGAGACTTATATGTGGTTGTGTTCTCTGAGCTGGATAGTTAATTTGAGAAGCTTTCATCGTCTTACTAGGTGACATCTTCAGCGCATACTTCAATTTACTGAAGTGGGCTTTTAGATTTCTCCACGAGTTTATTAATCATCTCTCCTGGTGACCTTGGACGTGATTGGTTGTTTTTGTGTGTTTTCACGCCTTCTAGGTTACTTGTATTGTCACTCATTGTTTCTTTGACTTGAACTTTGACCCTTTGTGTGTGAGGTTTCTTTCTTATCGGTTGATAGATTTTTTCAATCTCGATGGGTCTATTGATTGATGATTCACTGGAATGCTAAGCTTCTAAAAATTCTCTTGTTTCGTCTGTCTAATATTTGAACTTTGTCCCAATCGAATTGATGCCCATGGTTGTCTGTATGTAGTGATATGAGGGAGTGGATGTCTTGTCTTTTGACGGCTAGCTTATGTTTGTGGATACGAAGACGAAGGGGACGTCCACTTTGGTCAATGTGGTGTTTTTCGCAGTTGTTACAACTTATTTTGTAGATGATGTTGGTTTTATCTTCTTTCACTGTTGAATCTTTTGGCTGACAGAGAACTGAGTAAAGGGATTTTGTTGGTTTGAGTGCGATGTCAATTCCTAGAGTTTTGATGAATCTTACAGTGATTTCTGATATATATATATATATCATCCACCTGAGCTACAAATCTTCTCCATCATATCTACAACAGACTTAGCATGCGCAAATACGATTCGCAGATATATGGCTTAACCTTCTAAGAAACGGTCACAAGTAGTACAAAATAACCTTCAGCAAGATAACAAACAATCAGAAGGCGCTGCTTCTCCACTGACAATAATGTAGATAAAAATTTATAAATATCTCTTGATTTTCTCGATATATGATCTGTTGCCTAGCCCTTGTCTTCTGTCGTTACACTGCTACTATTATGAAGCTATTAGCAGAGTTGGAAAGCGAAACGTCAGTTAAACTGCAATATCGTTTTGTTTTTCATTCATTGAGAAATACAAAAAAAACCTTTATCATAATGAATTTTTATTGATTTCTGAATAATCTAATGTAGACGCACTTGTTTAACTCCAATTATGCATTGACTAATACTGACAACCATTCATTATTTTGATAATTCATCGCTTCTTTATTATCCTCTTTCCTAAAAATACAATGTTTAAGTACCTTTGTATAGATAAAGGAAATGAATTCAGCCTAAAGAACCCCTTCTCTGAACCAATTGTTTACAGTATTGCCTGTATGAGGATTGTTCATAAATTAAAAAATTATAAGTTAACTCGATTGGTATGACTGTTCTTAAACGTTGCAGTAAATGAAATTCAATGTCTATAAACTGAATGCTGCGCTATGTGGACTTAGCTGAATTGAGAACACCGAAAAACAGATGCTGTTTCTATGTTAACATTCCCAGTCGAAAGGTTATTTTCACTGATATTTAAAAAAGCATTGCCTGACATGAATGGATTACGGTTCTATTAAATGCAGTAAATTAAGGGAATATATGAACTTATTAAATTCGCAAGTTGTAAAGTAATTAACGATTCACAGTCTGTGCAGTTTCTGGTGGAAGTTCACCAAAACTCTCCCTTTAAAGCTGAAAATATTCATATCATGATGTGTCACCTACCTCATACCATAAACCGCAATCAAGGAAACAAGCATAAATATTTTTGATTGAACACTAGTCAGTAACTAGTGTAATGCGTCTAGTCCTATCTTCGGTGCAGACTGAATTCTATCAGTCATGTTTTCAATGTGGCCACCATGCTAGGTGGCTCGCCATTACGGTGCACTGTGAATTGTTGGTACTGGATGGTTGGAGGCAATCGGCAGGAAGCCTTGGACCTAGGTTTCGTGCTAGCTGGCACTCATCGGCAAACCGTATCTGCCACCTTGAAGGAACTGATTTCCCTTCTGAGATTCGAACCCGCATCACCCAGTGCTGCAGTCAGAGACGTTACCACTGAGCTATTCAGGCTCGCGACTGACCTCCTGTGGGACTGTATTGAATATTTTTGATTGAACAATAGTCAGTTCGTTCAAGGTAGCAGATACGCCTTGCTGATGAGTGCCATTTAGCACGAAACCTAGGTCCAAGGCTTCCTGCCGATTGCCTCCAACCATCTAGTACCAACAAGCATAAATGAATGAGGCTACAAACCGCTGATTGATTGACTGATGTGGTTAGCTGCATAACACTCGTACTTTCAATAGTGCCTTCTCGCCAGCTAGATCGAACTGATCTGAACATTGAACAATCACTTTGCTTGTCTGGAGTCAAGCAGAACAACGGTGTGCCCTGTTTGACACAGCTCAGATAGTCGAATCAGTACACATCTAAAACACTACACATCCTATAACTTAAAACTGTTCTTTTTCAACTCAACATCTTGTTCTAAGTAAATGTACCTCAAAAATATTAGAAAGAACTCGACGAGAATTTAGCGGTATATTATATATATATATATATATTATTTTTCATTTCAGGGTGACTTCCAGTAAATGATGTACTAACGTGCCCAGGAACACTATCTAGCCTGGCTAGGAAAACAGAAAATGCAATTGCGTGTATATAGTTCCGTAAAAGAATATCTGGTGGCCTCAGGACATCCAGTTCAGTTCGAAAAGTCCTTCAAAGTCACATGGAAGATCTCATTGAAGAGAGATCAAAGTACCTCAGCATAACTGAGGCACTAGCCATCCGAAAGTTCAAACCCATGCAGTGTATTCAAAAGAAATACCTCCAATTGTGTTCGCTACCTCGGCCATAATAAAGAGTCAACTCTCTCCACAGTGACTATCTTCTTACCTATCTTATCCAATATTTCTTTATTTTTTTTATTTTTACGTTCTTTTAATTGCCATTTGCGCTGCTGTGTTCTCCGTCCGAACTTCCCGCCCATACTGTCAATTTTATTTTATTCATTCATAATACCAGTGGATCATAGGAATTCAAGCTAGAGCTTTCAAGTTCCGGTAGCAGTGGTGTTTATTTTTACTGGGTGCGGTTGATAGCCTTATGAACAAACTTCCCTCTTTACTGGTCTTAATATCAGCTTAGCGACTTTTAGGAGTGTATCAACGGGCGATCGAGTCCGGCACCACCTGCGTAGTTTGTGAGCATTCTACCGCTAAGCCACCGACGCTATTTTGTCATTACTTCACTTTTAATCCCTAATTGCAAAAAAAAGTCAAGTTTCTTAGTAAGCATGACCCTGCTACGTTTTTATCTGATCTTCTTGCTTGTTACCATATTGTAATATCATTTTGCAATTTTACTAATCTGACCTTTGACCGAAAGTAGTTCTAGAACTTTCAAACCTACTTACTACAGATACATGAATCTATAGCCTACTTGATAGCTCCGTCGAAAGATAAATTTTCCTCCCTGCAACCATTTCTTTTATATGTCTCATGATCTCATGTGTATATTACGTAATAAAAGTTGTTTGTTAGACACATTTAATCACCAAGATAGTGTGAGATCCAGTACAGTTTCTTTCTACATACACAAATTTGGTTTCAACCGTTCGATGGTGATTGACTCAATGAAACTTAGCAAGCCAGTTTTCTTTTGCTTGCTGATTATTTTCAAAACTTTCAGATTATCTTCAACGGGACCACTGAATACGATGAAGCACATTCATTGGAAAAAAAATTTGTTAAAATACTATTTCTAATTAAACTTTGCTTCTACCGGAATTCGTCTGAACTCTGCCTTTTTTCAAAAATGTTTGTTAAATTATCTTATAAATAATCAGTCCTTTGAACGCTTAATATTTTAAAGGCGTAAATCATTCCGGAATTTTGTGATATATGATTTACATTTATTTTGTTCCTTTACGGTCCTAGTGGAGCATTCGGGCATCAAACCTGAGTTCTGAAGGTTCCGTATCAGGGGTTTTACTTTAACGTACTGGTATTGCTAATCTGACGTCCAACCTTCCCTCTTTACTGAGTTCACTACCGGCTAAGCGAGGTGAAGGAGTGCGTCGGTCGGCAATCGAACCCTGACCTATGAGAGGGAGACCACTCATTTTAAATGAGTGAAAAGTATTTTCAAAACCTTTTTAGGTAATTTATACCATGGTGTTGATCAGATTGTAAATAATCCTCAAAATAGAAATAATCTCCTGTTAAAGATCTCCCGTTTTTGCTTTATTCAAATTATGTAAAAATCCGCGTAAAATTACACTTCATACCTGTGTGGGTCAAAAACATATGCGGCTACTAATGGGGATATGGTTTTCCACCATATTTTTCCATCATATCTAGCTCCTATAACTTGCCAGAATGTGCACTGCTTCTGTGATAACAGGAAAGGTAATAAATGTCAGATATATAACAATGAAAATGAGTAAAGAAAAGATGGAGGGATAATGGAAATTGATGATTCTCTGCTGTCTTCCAGTTAGTTTATCTAAAAGAAGGCGACTACCTAATTACCACCTAAGCATATTGCACCTAATTCACAGTGTTTTTAAATGTTTTTGTGTATCAGTCTGTGATTTCAAATCGTATTATTAACTCTTAAGAATTGTTAAACTCTTTAAGACCAAATAACTTACAAGTGTCTGACAAAACGAATCAAAAATACATCAGGGAGGTTAGCGACATACATTAAAAAAGCACACCTATACATCGTATTACTATTCCTGTTATCTTTAGTACCAACTGCTGCTATTTGCCTAACAAGATTATGTATCTACAGTCTCTTTTTTATCCTCTAATACTTATCACAATACGGCTCTACTAGCTTTGCAAGAAACTTGGCTTCATGAGTTTTCTGACGACAATTGCTGTCTGAATAGGGCTTTTCTCTATACTGAATCCCTGTCTTGTTAAGTGGTTTCACTCTATTTAGACAAGATTAGTTCTGTTCCAAGAAAAACTTGACAGTGGTGTAGGAACTTTTATGCATTCTCAGTGATCTGTTTCACATTTTCGAACAATTTTATCCACCGCATCAAATGTCGTAATCAGAGTACAAACAAATACTTTGGATCATAGGAATTATTCAAAAGACGGTCGCAGCGAAAACGATTTTGATTCCGACAAAGTCATCAACTAGGTTGTACATTCGTGTATTCATAATAAATCGATGGGAAAGTTCCAGAATAATTTCCATTTACGGGTCAAAGTAATAAAATTACAATTAGGAATTAAAATGCCATAATAAAAAAAGGGGTTCGGATAAAACTCAAACAAACTAGCAACACAATTACTGAGAAGATTGTCATACTGTGTAATTGGGGGTTAGAAATGTAGAAATAACAAAAGTAGACAGGATGTTTGGATAACAAAATCTAGCGGGATCATAACTAATGTAACGAATAATTGTTTATGCATTTAGGGATTAAATATATATAGAAATAATAAAATCACAAAATAGACAGGGAGTTCGGATATGAAAATATGGTAGTGTAAATAGGGGTTAAGAAAACTTTAAAATAAGATGAATATTATGGCATTTTAATTCCCAATTGTAATTTTATTAATTTGACCCTTAACCGGAAATTATTCTAGAACTTTCCCATCCATTTGTTATTAATACACGAATGTACAGCCTAGTTGATGACTTTGTTGAAAAGAAAATTTTCTTCGCTCCAGCCGCCTTTTAAAATAAATACTCGTTTCAAACGTACACGTCACCCCTGGCTGTTCTCCTTCAAATCTACCTGATTTCGCAGATGAATTTGCAGCTTTTGCTGCTAAATGTTTGGAAAACTCTCAATCGATAGTCACTGGTGACTTCAGTTCCTTTGACTGCTTCTTCCTTGAACCACTTGCACTTGTAAACAGTGGTAATTTTTTCTACACAGCTTGATAAAACACTTGATATAGTGTCCACTAACGACGTTGGAATATACGAAGCACGCAGACGAGCTCCTATTCTCAACACTGATCACTCTATTATACCAGTTCTGCCTAAATTATGTACAAGTGTCTTCTCACACCTTTCCAAGAAAATAAAACAGAGATTTTACTGAAAGAATGGCATACATAATCCTTTGCATCTCATCTGTTCGGACCAGAAGGCAGTATAAAAGGTTATATGCTTGCTTGCACTACCAAGTGTTAAAACCCAACGATACCCTATTTAGCCAGCCCGCGTTCTATATGAGAAAGATATTGTGAAACGTGAAAGTGACGACTTACTGTGTAACTAGCATAAAAAGTGACTCAGTTTTTCTCTCAAATTTGTAATCTTTTTGTGACAATATCCCCGTTATCTTATAATTTTGTGTTATTCATACTAATATTATTATATTTCTAATCATTTTACATTTGCACCTCATGTTGACTCTACTGTTCCTGCTAATATCAGGAGTTGCTATTACCCATAATTTTGGTTAGGTGTACCCAGTATTGTATTTTTCTCTTGTTGATGTTATTGAGTAAATTACATGCAATATTGTACCAACAAATTGCACACTTTATCGAGGGAACTGTTTTTGAATAAAGCAAATTATTATTGTGTGTTGGTGGCATAGCGATTAGGATTCTCGTTGATCATGAACATGGTCCGGGGTTCGATCCACTGCCGACGCACTCCTTTACTTCGCTAAGATAGAAATAATGCTGGTGAAGAGGAAAGGTTGGGCATGAGGCTAGCAACCCCATCCTGTAAACATAATCACCACTGCTACAGAAACTTCAGGCGACTAGCTTGAAGCCCTGTGTTCCACTGGGGAACATGAAGGAAAAAATTATTATTTGTAGTAGTATTATATAGTGATTGCCCTGAAACTGACGCTACTGTGTGCTTCGATAATATTTTAAAAAAGATAATTTTGGATAAAGTTTAAATTTCCAACATAAAAAACAATGATCATCTAACAAAAATTCAAAGTGCACCATGATGGCAATCTAACTAGCATGCTGGGGGCTACATCACAAAATTGAATGAGAGAATCCAGTTTGCAACAAACGAAGGACTGCTTGAAGGCGGCCTGCTTGAATTGCTGGGCTATCGAAGTAGCTTTATCAGTAATCGTACAGTTATATAAAATGACCTACACAGAAACCTGCGCTCTGACTTAAGTTTCAATTCTTCAGTGAAATGAAGGTATACTTCAGATAGTTAATTTACATGTAAATCCTCTGTGAAGATAAAAGTATCTTGGGACTAAATATGCTGAAATTTTTGTATCGTATGTTCGCATATTGCCTGAAATAAAGCTTTATTATTATTGTTAGAACAGACTTTTTATTATTATATTATTGCCTGCTTTAGTACTTAGAGGTACATAGGATTTCAACCATACGTCTCCACTGAGTTCGGTTGTCCACCAACGTTTTCACCTTGCTCCAAGTCTGGCCACATGCTTTCATCTCCTCTTCAAATTGCCTACTCCACCTCCTCCATGTCATGCTCTCACTGACAACCAACTAGCCGATTCACATTCGGGTTCCACTCGAGCGATGACCTGGCGTTTGATGTTACTCGCTTGGTGGTTTGTTTTCTCAGAGTATCACCAATCCACCTCTATTTCTTCCTGCATATTTCTTGCACATCTGGTTTCTGCTGGGGTGGTTTGCTCATTGCCAGAGACCCCTGTTGCTGATCTTCTCTCGCCGGCCATCTGATCTTGAGTGGTATTTAGCGAAGACAGCTGTTAATGAAGGTGTGTAATTTGTTCGAAGTGCCCTTCATGCCACGGTGCTAAGTCTCTGATCCATATAGTAGCACTGACTTAATATCAGAGTTGTAAATTCGGATTTTATTTCTCATGCTGAGTGATCTCCACACAGAGTTGAGGGCTAGACTCATGACATTACTTAATAAGCAGTGTCTAATTATAGAATCCAGTGTAATCCTACAGAAGGCCAATCACGATTTCAAATTTCCTAGTGATAACACCTATGACTGCAGCACTGGTTGACCTGGGTTCGAATCTCAGAAAGGACAGGAATTTCCTCAAGATTGAAGATACACCTTGCTGAATGGTGAGTGCCAACTAGCAGGAAATTTAGGTCTACAGCTTCCTTGCGTCAGCCTACAACTATCTTAGGGCAGAGAACATTTTAAAAGATTCAACTGGTGGATGGTGACTAGCAGTGGAATCCAGGACAACATGCACTTGCAATTCGTCATCTGAATGCGCCTGCATTCCCTAGTGAGTGATAATGTTCCCACCGAGGCTCGAACTAAGTACCCATCGTTTCAAACGCCAGAGCGTGATCCACTTGGGCCACAACAGCAATAGGTTGCGCAGGTACGTCATGTTAACGAGTCGCAAATAGGATGAAACGCGCAACCTGGATTCTATTGTTTGTGACCATCCATCATTTGACTTCAAATTATATGACCAGACATCGTTGAAGCATCTTCATAAGAAGTCGACATGTCAACCTGAGATCCAGCAATTCAGTCTAATCAATCGACAGGAAAGTCTAAAATTGAATAACATATTAAAAGATTAGCAGTTTATTATTCTCACTGTTGGATATACAGAAGAATTCCTTTTAAACATATAGTTATACTCTACATAGAATCTTTGAAATAATTTTGTGTAATGCAGTCTAGTTAAATACTTTCTTTCTGCAGAAAAAGAGATTTGAAATTCGTGTCTTGACTAAAAATGTATCAAATAGTTTGGTACAACAGCTGCGCTATTTAAATATCGAAAATATAATACAGCCAAAAGTGTATTATTTGTCTTTCAAAGTGGACACAAAATGGCGATAATACGTCTATTGAATTTCAGGATTATAGGCAATGAAAAATTGTTTTGAGTAAAATACATTTATTATTTGAAATTTGAGAAGGCTAAATGAAAAGAATATGAAGCAATTGGCTTCAGGCAATAATATGTAATAGGATGTGTGTTGGTGATAGAAATTAAGGACAGAAGGAATTTAATCTGTAATAATAGATACATTTTCAAGATATACTAATCTTTTTCGAATTTCAGTCGTGTGTTTTTCGAAGTAGTTTTCTATTCTATGAAAATGTTAACAATAACACCAATTTTCTGTAGTTAGTTTGTAAGGGCTAGATTTGTTTTAACGAGTTTCACCAAGGATTGATATCAGTTAGAGAACCATTGAAAACCAGCACTGGAGTACTACCAGACAGCTGTTTCATCCTAGTTTGGGAATCATCGTCAGTACGGACCCACCAGAGGGGTTCGAACCCCGGGCCTTCCGGTTACAAGGCGAGCTCACATTCCATTTAGCCCCTGGTTTTCAATGGTTCTCTAACTGATATCAATCCGTGGTCAAACTTGTATAAACAAATCTAATCCTTACAAACCAACTATAGAAAATTAATCTGATGCTGCATGTTGACTTGCTACGGAACGGAGTTTCCTGGATTTCTAGTGAGAAGTCGTGACCAGTGAGGTCCATCCAGTCACGTGTGTGAGGATGGAGTTCCCACCGATGACATTGGTTGGTGCCAGTCGCGCTAAGTCATGAATTGGTAGAAGTTAGAATTTATGGGCTGGCCACTGAGGTGGGTGGGTCCCAGGGGCTGAATGGTAAACGAACTTGTCTTGTAATCGGGCGGTCCTGGGTTCAAACCCTCTGTGGTGGGTCCGTACTGCAGATGATTCCCAAACTAGGATGAAATAGGTGTCCACTAATAGTTATGATATATAAGTGGTATTCATTATACATTTTCTAAATAACTAAACCATAAGATAAACTGTACAGAAAGTAAATGTGCGTCGGTGGCACAGCGGTTAGGACTCTCGCCGACCATGCACATGGTCCGGGGTTTCATCACCTGCCGACGCACACCCGATATCTATGGTCGGCCTGCAAAATTTGGGCTACCGATATCCATGCTGAAAATTCCATACTTGTACCAAAAGTACTGTGCGGAATCAAGCTGTAATCAAAAAAATAAATAAAATAAAAGGATACACGTACATCTGAGCATCTTATAACGATGGGTACAGGACAACTGAGGAGATACAGTCAACTACGACAACTGTGAAGAGATCAACGTGGATACAGGGGTGAGTAATTAGTGTGGGGAAGGGTTAAGCATACCGCATACATATCGAGCAACATCTTTCAATAAGCAATGATAATTTATTTATCTAAAAATCATATTTGTAAAATCTCAGAGAGATTGAAATTGGTAATTCCGACGTTTCCTACGTCCAGCAAACTCGTTCGAACTTATTCGGGGAGATTAATCGAAATTAAAACAACAGAAGTTCATGAATAAGAAGAACATCTCTTGTTTTTAAGAACTTTGTCCAATGATATGAGTCATCAAACAGGCATCAGAACATAATGAATAAAATTGCATGAATTGTGATCAAAATTTGACCTCAGACTTACAAATATTAGTCTACTTTTGTTAAACACTGTAACCAGTGTGTACTATTTCAGATTAGACTGCGGATTGATATCAGTTAGAGAATCATTGAAAATTGGGTTCAAAACCCAGTCGGCGTGTACTTTTTCATCAGCTGTCTAGTGATTACGTTCGACTAAAGTCGGTGGTCGTAGATAACTGAATATGAAAAGTATTTGTGTGTATATGCAGTATACAATGGTGTGTGTACATTAATTAGTCTAACTGCATCATAGTTACCCAACAATTAAGGTCTTAATTTATGGTCTCTGTATGTTTCTCTTAAACGAAAAAATTAGATTCAAAATACTTCTTGCCCCTTTTATTCTTTCTACAGAGAGGGGAAATCATTTTTGTACAGCTTTTGTTAAGAATTAAAAATAAAATCACTTTCTGTTAGATTACTGTGTGTATATTTCCGTTGGTATAAACAAGCCTTTGTTCATCTCATCTGTATAAATTTCTGTACAGCCGCTTTTTTAGACGGCTGGCGTGAAACCTACACCTGTTCTCTCTGTGGCTATCTAGCTGCCATCATAATTACTGGTCACGCCTTATGGAAAGTAACAAAAACCAAGTCGGAAATTAAATACCTAGGCGTCATTCTACCTGCAGATCTTTCCTGGTCGTCTCATATCTTAGCGATTTCTAAGAAAATATTCCGTCTTACCTTCTACATCAAGAAGTTAAAACATTCTGGTATAACTCAACCCTTACTCCTACAATTCGTTAATTCTCGCATTCTGCCTATTATTCTCTATTGTTCCCCCTTAGTTTTTCCCGGGCTACTGAAGAAAGACTATACCTTATTACGCAGGATGTTAAAGGTTGTCAGCAGAGTAAGCAACGTGCCATTTAACCAGCTTGTTAATATTCTGGTCGATAGGCACATGGACTCATGTGAGAAATGGGCCAAGTCCATTTTATCTAACTCACACCACCGTCTTGACTCACAACTCACCCCTTGCATCTCATCAGACAAAAACAGAAGCCTATATAGAAAACTATATGCTCGCACCAGCAAGTAGAAAAACTCAACCATACCCTACTTAGCTCGTGTTCTGTGTGATACAGAAAGCATTAGGCGTGATACCTAAAATTCATTAAATAGTAAGTAGAACAACTGGATCTCGTCTTTCCAACTCATATCATTTATAGGTACAACATTTCCTTTCTTTCTTTTCCTTTCTCTCTCTTTCTTTTTTTTCTGTTATGTGCTGCTTTGTTTCTTTCTCTCGCTTACGCCAGTAAATATGACAGCACCTACTTTTCTAACACTGTTCAGCTTTGGCTTTGCTACTGACATGCCAATATGTAGTTGTAATAATGAACTGAGATTTCCTTAATCTATGTAGAATTCTATTTATTGATAATGTACTAACTGGATGCAATACTGTAGTAAAAATGCTGAGAATTCCATTCTGTATCACAAGTACTGTTTTGGAATAAAGCAAATTATTATTATCGCCATTCTAAAGAAGATTAAAATAAACAATTTAGAAAACCCACATTAACTAGGAATTATTGAAATATAAGACGCTTGCATACTTGCATTATATTAGTAAATTTGTAGCGAGTGAGCCATACTTTACCCTAAAGTAACGAGGTTCTTTGATAATATGATATTTTTAATAAATTTAAAATACCAGTGTTAGTGTGAAGGGATTTGATTTGATTGATTACAGGATTTCACCAAGAACTGTAATCAGTTAGGGAACCATTGGAAAACTAGCTGAGAGTAGTGGACAACTGCTTATTCCTAGTTTGGGACCCTTTATCAATACTCATTCAGCCCTGAGGTTCCAATCCAGGGCCTTCTGGTAGTAAGGTGAGCACGTAGACCACTGGGACAACTGGGACTCAGTCCAATGGTCATTCCAGGAAATACAGCTTCTTGCCATTCTTGATATTGTGTGACCACCACTAGTACACCCAGGTTTTCTTTTGGTTTTCTAACGGATGCCAGTTCATGATGAAATCCTGAAATTGATCAAATCCCTCCAAACCAACACTTGAATATTAATCTGATGCTCATTAACGACTAGCCACATTCACTTAGGTAGTTACCTGGGTTCCAGCGAGAAGTCTTGACCAGTGGGGTACAGCCAGTCGGAAGTAAGCACAAATACTTGCCAGCAATGATACTGGCTAGTGCAGGCCGAGCTATATCATGCATGAATTGGCAAAAGTTGCAGTTCAAGAGTTTGCGACTGGATGGGGTGCCAGTGGCTTAATGGTCTACGAGCTCACCTTGTAACCTTAAGCTCCTGTGTTTGAACGCCAGCGGTGGGCGATGCCGTGAAGAGTCCCAAACTAGGACGAAACAGCCACTGTCTAGTACTCTCAGCTTTTTTTAAAGTCGTTCTCTAATCGATTTTAGTCCATAAGAAAATCCCGTAACTGTAATTTACTGTTTTACCATCTTTTGTTTCTTCTGTTTGACATGCATCTTTAAAGGGTTTTAAAGTTGGTCCTCCATGTATATTCTACAGTTAAAAACCTTATTGTACACTGAGAATTCAGGTTGTTTCCAGTTCGATTACTTCATTTATGCATTTCAGGATGATGCAAATGGATTCACTGACACGCATCTTTTAGCAAACAAAATTTCTGTGAATTAATTCATTTCCATTTTGATATGTGCACTTCATTGTGACGTTATTACCATGGGCGTCGCATTGAATTGTTGCCATCGCAAGTTTCAGCTTTGTAGTTGAAAGGTAACCATAACTAACTCTCCAAGGATGTTGCTAGCCATCAACTAATTCAATATTTGGAAACCAACCTTCTGTCCATCAGTGGTTGGCCAACGTTTGGACGGCATGGATATTCAGTAAAATGTGTTAACCTGGAAGGGGCTTGACCATATCATGTGCGATAACAGATAAGAACCGGTGAAAGTGGATATCAGAGGGTATATAGTGCGAACAGGCAAAAGATGAAATCCATGGGTCAATATAATCCATCCCAGCGACTGAATGTCCGATGGGAGAATTTTTCAACGTTGAGGTCCTCAGAATGAATGCGTACTGATGAGTGGTTCCAAACAACTATCTAGTACTCCGTAAATTTTAGTGGATCTCTAAGTGATGTGAGCTTGTGAACTAACTCATAGATTTCATGCAAAACAGACACTAGATAAATAGAATATATTCGCTAAATAAATTGCACCTCTACATAAAAGATCTATGCTGACATAGAGAAATAGGTAGAGTAATGAAATTCGTCTTCATTCTAACAATAAGACAACCAAAAAATCTGAATTTTAATCAAGATTCAGACGGTTTGTAGAAAAAAATCCAATTGGAAATTAAACGTCATCACAAGGGAAAAAAGTGTGTTGGAATTGCGTCATTCAGTCTAGAATAGTTCATTATGAACAGATAAAAAATATTTTTATGGTTTTAAGGGCGAGATAAACCGAAAGATTTTAGAGTTTTTCTATTTTGAAACTGACAGATGAATCCAATTTTTGTGAGAAAGTTAGAATCAAAGAGTTAAAAAAACACTTTCAAATATTCAGAGACATCAAACTTGTAACTGTCAGCAAGCATGAGAACAAAAATCGCAGCATCTTATGAGTAAATTTAATTTAAGATTAAGATCATATGAACTGTATTTCAGATTTGATCGGATATATCCAAAATAATTGCGCATTGAATCAGAAGTAGACACTTGTAAAAATTATATTTGAAAAATCTCAGCGAAACAGGAGTGAGTAATTCCAACGCTTCCTGAGTCCAGCAAACTCGTTCGAACTTATTCAGGGAAATTAATCGAAATTAAAACAATAGAGATTCATGAATAAGAAGGACATCGCTTGTTTTTAAGAACTTTGTCCAGTGATATGAGTCATGAAATAGACATCAAAATAGAATAAAGCAAAATGCACGAACTCTGATCAAAATATGACCTGAGACTTACAAATATTAGTCTACTTCTGTTAAACGCAGTTATTAATATTATTATTGTTTCCTTTAATTCCTAGAGGAACATAGGCCTTCAGCTGCACGTCTCCATTGCGTTCGGTTCTGTGCTAGAGTTTTCACCTGGCTACAAGTCTGCCCAGACGTTTTCATCTCCTCTTCACATGACCTCCTCCAAATCACCCTTGCACTGACGAACAACTCGTCGCTTCCCTGTCGGGTTCCACTCGAGCAATGTCCTGGCGTGTGATGTCACTTGATGGTTTCCTAAGAGTATGGCCAATCCATCTCCACTTCTTCCTGCTTATTTGTCCCACAATCGGTTCCTGCTGTGTTGGTTCGCTCCCAGAGATCTCTGTTTCTGATCTTTTCTGGCCAGCCATCTGATCTTGAGTAGTATTGAGCGAAGACAACTGTTGACGAAGGTCTGTAGTTTGTTTGAGTTGCTTTTTATGACGCGCAGTGCAAGTCTCTGATCCGTATAGTAGCACTCACTTCACATTGGAGTTGAAAATCCGGATGTTATTTTTGATACTGAGTGTTGCTGACCTCCACACAGACTTGAGAGTAGTGAAAGCCTGACTAGCTTTTCCGATCCTTGCTTTGATATCCTCGTCAGTTCCTCCTGTAATTGAAACGATGCTTCCCAGGTAGGTGGGTAGGTAAAGGAGGTAGTTTCTTTCAGGTTCCTCCCATTTATGCTGATCGTTGTCTGTTGTTGTTGCTGTTGGTGTTGCCCAGGAATCTTCATCACCTCTGTTTTTTCCTATCTTTGATGCTTCTTCTACCAACTTGTTGCTTTTCACTTGCATATGTTCCATTTTGTGGGAAATTAGACATTTATCATCAGCGAAGACCAGATCCTCCAAGTTTTTTGTGTGGGTTCATTTTATGCCTGTTTCCTCATTGCCGGCTGTTTGTCGCATTATCCAGTCTGCTGCAATCAGGAAAATCATTGGCGATATTAGGCAGCCTTGTCTTACTCCTGTCCTCACTTCGAAGGATTCCGTAAGTTTCCCGTTGTGGATTACTTGGCATACAGCATTGTTCTACAGCTGTTGGATGAGATGTTTAATTGTCGGTGGCACCTCGTAGTAGCGTAGTAGTTTCCAAATCACCTCTCGATCGACGCTGTCAAAGGCCTTTTCAAAGTTGATGAAGCTGAGATAGAGAGGTGACTGCCACTCTAAGCTTTGTTCAATGATGATCCGTAGTGTGGCGATTTGATCAATACATGACTTGTTTCTCCTGAATCCAGCCTGTTCCGGTCGAAGTTTTTCATCCAGGGCTTTTTTGATTCTCTCTAAGATGATGAGGCTTAGTATTTTGCTTGGGATGGACAGGAGCATGATGCCGCGCCAGTTTTTGCATTGACTTACGTCTTCTTTGTTTGACAGTTTGAATAAGTATCCTTATTTCCAATCCTCGAGTAACTTGCCCTCTCTCCACACCTTCTCCAGTAGTAGTGTCATCAAGTTCGCTGTTGTCTCTGGGTCCATTTTCAATGCTCCTGCTGGGATTCCATCTGTTCCTGCCACTTTTCTTGCTGTTAGCATATTGAATGCTTTCAGGGCTTCTGTTCTCGTCGGGGGATTGATATGAAACGCAGTTAAGATATAGACAATCAGGAAATTTAGTTTAAGTATGATTAATTATTGGTTCATATGCATTTTTAGTTATTAATCACGACCTGCTATGCATTAGCTAAAATCCCACCTTCACGTATGTTCAAGATTTTAAAATTCACCCAAGTATGTAGGGCCTCTAAAGTCAGTTTTTCTTTATACCAAACTAAAACCCTTCTGTAGAACCTTGTTGTTATCATCAAAGTCGGTTTTGCATCTCATTTCTGTGGAGTGTAGTGCAATCTCTGATCTGTTTTCTAGCTTCTTTATACCCTCACAGGTCCTTGGAAACATCTTTAGACATTGTTTATGTTCCTTCAGTCTTACATTTACCTGTCTGGAAGTTTCTTCCATATAAAAGGTCTCATAATCCCTACAATTGACCTGATATACGCAATTCTGTTGGTCGCCTTCTTCTAATTTATCCCTAACCTCCACCAGTGATGAGTGCAAGGCATCTGTTGCACAAAAATGCACCAATATCACGATTTTAAGTATTCGCTTCATTTCAGTTTATGTCGTTATTGTGATAAGGAATCACCACTATACCAGTCCATCTTACCAAAAGATTTCGATTCATCCTTATCTTCACATTTTAAATATCTTTTTATATAGGCTGTCAAGTAAGTTAGTCCTAAGTTCCTATTGTAACGAAGACGCTTTGAACCGATAATGACTATGTATCTTCTCGACTTTAACTCCAAAACACCAGTATTCTTTGAAGGAAGTTATATTGTTTGGCAATTAAAGTAAAGATTGATAGAAGTCTACAAACAAATGTTTAGCACAAATAAAATTATAAAGTACCTTTATTCGTATTGTTCTGCCGTCTTCAAACTTGCACACGATCAGACCATTCGTGCCTTCGAGTTGCCCGCCAATGGTGACCAAGGTCAATGAACCAACGTTCAATGTTCGTATTCCTTGATATAGGCTCTGGCGTAATTATTTGATTTATGAGCAGATTATGTCAATTTTAGCTTCCTGTTGATCTTCTCTTCCTCAGTAACTAGACCTTTGGCTCTGTTAATCAGATTCTAGGCCACAGTTACTATGGTGGTAAATGGATGTGTCAAATTGTACTTTAGGTGCTTAACTATGGAGCTGTGTAAGATGTCTGTCGGAAGTTTTTTCCTGTGTCAGCGCATACATCTGAATTTACTTGAGTGATTGTCACTAATAAGATCCCATGTTAATAAGTATGCCTAAAGGATGTAACATATCTCAACTCTCTACATGAATAAGTACAATGGCACTTCCATATACGTATAATTTGTTAAACCTGAATTCGAAAATTAGAGTTCCACATTGATAAGATATCCCAACAAGGTCTACTACCAGCATCGATTTGTTATTCATCACTTTCATAAACGCCACAGAATTTATTATTATTTAAAATGTAACCGAAATATCCTATAGCTTTAGAACTTTATTATCAACATCAGTATTCCCATGGGTTCTGAGTGGAACACAAGGTTTCAGATGCATCTTTGCATTTCATCCCTTTCTCTACAGTTCACTTTAACTGCCTTCAAAATTACCGATAAGCTTTCACTCCCTAATCACGCTAACTCGTCTATATTACCTTCCGACCGTCACTTGAACGATTCTTTCTTATTCACGTCCCACTCTACATTAAGGCGCTTGATAAAACTAAATGGTCTCCTTAGAGTGCATTCGATCCGTCTCCGTTTTCATTCTACATATTTGTTGGGCTATGGATTGTTGATTGGTTCATTTCCAGAGTGCCTAGTTGCTTATCTTTTCCAGCCAGCTGTCTGATCCTCCCTATGGAGTGAAGGCGACTGCTGATAAAAGTTTACAGCCAGTTGGAAAAGCTTCTGGTGACACGTAGACCGGATATCTTAGTTGCATAGAAGAACTGACTGGTTTGACATCACTATCGAAAATTCGGATTTTATTCCTTATTCTGAGAGCGAATTAATGAAAGTCTCTGTTGCCTTTCCAATACCAGTTTTGAAATCCTTGCTCATCCTTGATTTCACCGATAGTTGAAACGATGCTGCCTCGATACAAATAATTTCCGAGTATTGGTTTGCAGCTATTTTGATTGTTTGGTTGGACGATTTCATCATGAGCCGACACTGGTTAGAGAAAAATTGGAAAACCACCAGGAAGTACTGAACAGCTGTTTCATCCTAGTTTGTGATTCTTCATCAGTACGCCCCCGCCCCAAAGACAGGGTTTGAACTCAGGACCTTCTGGTTACAAGGCTACCGATCTCGTAGACCATTAAGCTAGTGTGACTCAATCCAATGGCCATCCCAAAAATTCCAACTTCTGCCAATTCATGACATAGCGTGACCAGTTCACAATGTCTTCTTCGATGAGTAACTGTCCTCACCTTCAACCTGCTGTAGCCCTTGGTCATGGCTTGCCGCTTTAACCCTAGGTTACTGCCTGAATACGGCCAGTCGCTAGTGAGCATCAGATCAACTTTCAAGTATTGGTTTGACAGTATTGTGTTTGGCTGGTTGGGTGATTTCATCATGTTCTGACATTGAATCGAACCCCGGTGGGTGCGTACTGATAAAGAGTCCTAGACTAGGACGAAACATCCGTCCAGTATTCCCAGGTGGTTTTCTCTAATCGATATCAGCTTATAATCAAATCCACCAACCAAATAAACAATTTTACAAAAGATTTCACTTGGACCAAAGTTCTCCAAAGTTTTAGCCTTTTGGCTTTACAAATACCAATGTTAAAACCATGTAGCTTACTTTCAAGTAATATGAATGAATAAATCAGAAAAATAATACAATGTGCTGAATTATTTCGCATTTCAAACTAAAAATCTACTAAAGAATATAAATTAAATTTCTACATTACCTAAAAAAATTCTGAAAATATAAAACTCTTTTCTTTGATTAAAAAAATGCCCGTTCCATTCCCCTGATTTTTCTTTCTAATCTAATCTAATTATTAGAATTTCTAAAAGGCTTTCTTTTGACTAATTAATGTGTCTCAATGCGATTTTATTTCACTTTACTGATTTCCCTCGAAAACGGTTTTGAATTTTCATCTATTCTGAAATAAACTTTGGTTAAAGGACTTCATCATCAGCTGACATCGGTTAGAGAACCATCAGAAAACTAGCTGTAAGTACTGAAAAGCTCTTTCGTCCTCGTTTGGGACTCTTCACCAGTACGCCCTATTCAGGTAGGTAGTTAAATGGGTTCTAGTGAGAAGTCGCCACTAGCATGGTGCAGCAGGTTGGTTGTGAGGACAAATACTCGCCGAAGACATTGGATAGCGGTCGCGCTATGTAATGAATTGGCAGAAGTTAGAATTCATGTGCTGGCCACTGGACCGGGTCCCAGTGACTTAATGGTCTACGAGTTCGCCTTGTAACCAGAAAGTCCTGAGTTCGAACCCTGTCTGTGAGGGGGGTGCGTACTGATGAAGAGTACAAACTAGTTTGACGGAACAGCATTCCAGTACTCCGTGGTGGTTTTCTAATGGTTCTCTAACTGATATCAGTTCATAATGAAATTCACCATCCAATCACACAAAATCCCCACAAACTGATGCTGGGAGATGAAATAAACCCTATTGGTTCAATTAACTTCCAAACGGTGGTTTGTAAGAATTTTATTGGTGTCACATCTGTTTACGGATTGAAACTAGCTAATGGGACCATTGGAAATCAGGGGACACCAGACAGCTGTTTTTTCCTACTTTGTAACTTCTCCGCAGTGCTCACCTACGACCCTAGCGAAAACCGCAACCAAAGCCTTCAGGAGACGTCGCTGACCATCTAGCCATCCAAACGGAATCAAATGACTCATGAGTTCTGTCAGTTCACCATGTAGATATCATGACCACAAAAAATATGATTTAAAAAGAAGGACCAAATTTACAACATACAGTCATTTCACAGACTCTCTTCAGATGCAAACTGGCTGATATTACAGTGGCTGATTCTTCGAGATCCATTCGAAATAAATTTCCAATCCACAGCTTGACAAATAAATACCCGCAAATCTTCCAAAGAAGTAGACCATGTCAATTTATCAAATATATTCATGGCATCGTACGATGTGACCATCTTATTTACAAATATTATCAGTGATGAAAACAATTTACATCATTTGTAAACAAAAACAGATTTATTACAGCTACCCGAAACATAGATGAAGCATCTATCACTTCTCCAGATGACAGACATCCCAGTCAAACTTAATAACTAGTTTTACCGACAAACTGATAGATTTGCGATGGGTTCATCTCTAGGATCTATTCTCGCTGATGTGTCCATAGATGATCCCGAAGAGACACCAGTCAGTGAAATAATCTGTTGTTTATAACGACATGAATCACACATCTGTACTATTTGACGGCCTCAATGACGTCCACCGCAACATTAAATTCACCAAAGGACATCAATATAATGGTGAGTTCAGTTTCCTGAACTATAATGTTATATGAATCTGTGATCGTAAAGTCTATCTATAGAAAAGACACCTGGACAGGAAAATAGCTTCTGCATAAAAGCTTCTGTCTTTTAAGCGATTAATGTGGATTAAAGAAGATAGCGTATGACAAAGCCAGGATGCTGTGTTAGCTCAACAATATGAAAGAAAAATTAGGTTTTGTTGAGAAATGGCTGAGGAAAACCAGATATCTACAGGGATTTATTCAAAATTATGGCGAAGAGGAAGACAAGAAAATGAAATGCCTAATTGTTGAAAAGAATAAAATGTTCACATGTCTCCTACTTAAAACAGAGATGGTATCACAGAAGATTAACAAGAAAATAAAAGGAGTAATTGGTTACAGGATTTCATCATGAGCTGACATTTGTTAGAGAACCACTGGAAAACCTAGGAGTACTGGACAGCTGTTTCGTCCTAGTTTGGGACACTTCACCAGTACACACCCACCACAGAGGGTTCGAACCCAGGACCTTCTGGTTACAAGGCGAGCTCGTATACCACTAGGCCCCTGAGACCCGATCCAATGGCCCGTGGATTCTAAATTCTGCCAATCCACGACATAGCGCAACCGCTAGCCAGTGTCTTTGGCGAGTATTTGTCCTCACACCCGACCTGCTGCACCCTACTGGTCACGACTTCCCACTTTAACCCCAGGTAACTGCCCACCTGAACAGGGATAGTCGCCAGTGAGCATCTCATTCATATTCAAGTACTGGTTTGTAGGAGTAATAAAAGGATGATTTCCTGAAGCTCCACATGCTGTATAAGCCAGTCTAAGCTGGATAAGTACCCTAGTGATATCACCTCCAAATGCGTTTATAAATTTACATGCACTTGCGGAAGTAAGTACATTGGAAGGACAGAAAGAAAGGGCTTCTATCTACTTTTCACAGCATATCCCAAGAAACGTAGGCCTGAAGTAATCGCAATGAAGCATCTCACACCAAACGTATACATACAGAAAGAGAGTGCAATTAATCTCTCACTCATTCCAGTGAAAACTGCATTTTGACTACATTTATTAGTTAACCATATTAGTGATTTCAGCTCACTGAGCAAGCTTCCAATTTTAGGAACGATAACCTAATTGAGTTGATATTTGAGCTTACAAACTAACACTGTTCAGTAGGCTTTCCTCATGAACTAATGTCAGCTAGTGGACCATTGGAAAACCAGCTGGGATTACTGGACAGTCCGCCGTTTTGTCCTAGTTTTGGACTCTACAGCAGTACTCACCCACATCCACGGTTCGAACCCAGGGCCTTTCAAAAACAAGGCGAGCTCGGAGACCATAAAGCCATTGAGACCCTATCCAATAGCCAGTTAATTAATTTCAACTCATGATGTGGAGTGATCACCGCCAGTACACCCAAGTTTTCCCATGGTTCTCAAACCAATCTTAGTTCATGGTGAATTCTTGAAAGGATTCAAATCCCTCCAAACTAACACTTGAATATCAATCGGTTGCTCACTTACGACTGGCTCTATTCAGGTAACTAGTTAATTAGGTTCCAGTGGGGTACAGCAGGTCGGGAGTCAGGACAAATACTCTTCAGCGATAACACTGGTTAGTGGTCTCAACGTATAGTGAATCGTCAGAAGCTGTAATCCCTGGACTGACTGCTGGATTGAGTACCAGTAGCTTAATGGTTCACCTTGTAACTACTAGGTCCTGGGTTCAAACTCTGGGTGCATACAGTGAAGAGTCCCTGAGCAGGACGAAGCAGCTGTTTGTTATTTCTAGCTGTTTTTTCCAATGATCCCCTAACTGACATCAGTTCATAACGAAATCCCCGAAAACCAACACTGTTGGTAAGATTCTTCCTTATTCTTTCTTCTCCTCTGACCCCTTTTTTATTTTGAAAGCATTTAAATTGATGGTAACTTAAGTCAGTCGTAATGCTTATATTTCGGATGCATTGATTTTATAATATTTTCTTAACTACTTTTCAAACACTGGACTATGTTATTGTCAATTTTATCAAGTGAACTAAGTGCATGACGTACGATTTACCTGGGATCATGTTGTGGTATTGTAACTGCTAACATACACTGATATGAATGGAAAGTTCTCCACTTTGTTGTTAATGGAAACTGGTTCGCACCGTAGTCTCTCGATTCCTTTATTCTTTCTTTTCGCATGACCTACCATGTTCTGCCAAAGCTAACTTCATTAAATACGCCCACAATCTGATCATTTCTGTCTTAATAGTTTCTGCATTGGATTGTTCTCACATGAAAAAGAGCCTTATCCGAAGTTACCTGATGTTCTCACTCAAATGACCTTAAACTGAATCCATTTAAATGTTACATTGTGGATTTAATTTTGAGATGTTAGCAAGTCCTTTATGGACTGATTCAGTCACCTTATTTCTGTATTACTGACAGCACAGTGATAGGGAATAAGTCGATTATCTCTCAACTCGACATCAGTTTCTGTTCCAATCTCTGCTGGTAGTCTCGTGTTCTGTTGTTTTCTAAGAAAGACATTTTTCATTTGACTTATTACACAATAAGGAAATTGAGACTTCCCTCTGGCATAAATCAACTTCTGTTGCAGTTTATTAATTCATGTATTCTGCCCTCATTCTTCTTCATTGTTCACCCTTATACTTCCCTGGACTTCTCAAAATATAACTATATCATACTGCGTAGAACACTGAAGGCTGTAAGTAGAGTTAGTCAGTGGTGTACCTTTGGTTCAACTAACTGACACTGTCTTTTGATGAAATTCCGTGGATATCCATTCGTTTGGAAGACGTTCATGAGATATTTTCCTTCAATTTTCCTTGAGGTGGGAGTGATGCAATGAGTCCTGGCTCTCTTGAATAGTGTTTGTATGCAATTCCTCTTGTGTGCTATTGGATTGGTGCTGTTGTAATCCAGGATTTGGTCTTTGTGAGTTGATTTTCTATAGACTTGAGTTTCTAATTCCCCTGTGGTTGTGCGCTTGACTAAGACGTCCAAAAATGGAATTTGGTTCTCTGATTCCTCTTCTCCTGTGAATTCGATGTCGTTGAAGACGTTGTTTATCAGGTTGTGAGCTTTATCTAACTCGTTTCTTTTGATAATTACAAATGTGTCGTCTACGTAGCGCATCCAAACCTTGGGTTTGATCTTTGGTAGAATTATGTTTTCGAGCCTTTGCATCACTGCTTCTGCAATTAAACCTGATATTGGCGATCCCATAGGTGTTCCTTTGACTTGTTCATATATTTGGCCGTTGAATTGGAAGCACGTTATAAGGCATAGGCTTATGCATTCCATCCAGCTTATGTGTTGCATTTTTGATTGTTGTGGAAGTTGTTCGTTGTTGCTAAGTAATTGCTCCATGGTTTCTTTTGCTAGTTTTTGTCCGATTGAGGTATACAATGCTGTGACTCGTATCACTATTTACAGACAACCATGGACATCAATTCGACTGGAACAACGTTCAAATATTAGACAGAGGAAACAACAAGAATGCTAGAGAATTTTTAGAAGCTTGGCATTCCAGTGAATCATCAATCAATAGACACATCGAGATAGACAAAATTTATCAACCGATAAGAAAGAAACCTAACACACAAAGGGTCAAAGTTCAAGTCAAAGAAACAATGAGTGACAATACAAGTAACCTAGAAGGTGTGAAAACACACAAAAACAATCAATCACGTCCAAGGTCGCCAGGAGAGATGATTAATAAGCTCGTGGAGAAATCTAAAAGCTCACTTCAAATTGAAGTATGCGCTGAAGATGTCGCCTAGTCGGGTGATGGAAGCTTCGCAAATTGAACATCAAGCTCAGAGAACACAGCCATATCAAAAAAACTGGATATCCTCTTTTCCTCAAACTTTTCCGTGTAACTCTTTGGGAAAAACCAGAAAAAAATTCATAAGAATTTGTACTCGTACAAATGAATATAAAAATTCTACTATACCATATCGAGCAAGGGTTTTATGTGAAAAGACAAATGTCAGAGAGGAGCCAGCTTATAAACCTTTTAAATAGGTAAATGAACTGCAAAATGTGAGCAAAGATTAACATTTCATATATTATTTATTATATCATTTATTTATCATTTCATTATGTTTCTAACACAATTCCGTTTATAATAGTTTCATTATTATTATTATCGAAAATGTTACTAAGAAAACTCTGTTCATGAACCTGGAATTTTAAATGTAACATCGAAGCAGAAACCACGTTTCTAAATGTCTGAAGAAGACATCTAAAGCAGCCACCTTACGTATCACATTCTCCAGCGGACAGCTAATCCAGTATAACGTTAAGGATAATACACCACCTTAGACCACTTACAAGTGCATTTATCAGTTCACTTGCTCATGTGGAGCAATGTGTACCGACCGTAGGCAACGTCAAGTACACAAACGTGTTCTGAAACATTGTCCAGCTTGGTTAGCCAGAGGAGAAAAGAAGAATGGTAGCAGCTCCATTCTCGAACACCTCTCATCCCTTGACATCGAGCACCCTTGCATGAATGCCTCACAGTGTTACACAGACTTCCTCAATATTCACTTGAAAGGAATTCGCACGCGATTCATGCTTTCACTCACCCTACCGCGACTACAGCAATGTTCTTACTATAATTTTGCTTCTTTTATTATGGAAGTTTACTATTATTATTGCTATTACTACAATTATTTTATTATCATTATTACTTCCATCATTCATATTTTATTACCACTCAATTACATTTTATTATTCACATTGCGTTTTCATACAGATTTTATATAAAAACACTTTATCGTCTTTCCACTAGTTCCTGTCCATTCTACATGAGCTTATTGATTAGCCATTATCTCACACTTATTACTTTATGCCAACTTTTGCCTCTTTTCAAACTTTCAAACTTTTCCCTACTAGGTTTCACCCTATCTTACGTAATGCATTTTTCGAGGACAAAGTTTGCCAGTATCTCATTGGTCTAAAGATTTCTTTGTTAATAATAATTACGATCGTACAGCTCATGAAAATGTATCGCCGAAAAGAAAACTTTCTTCGCTGTTCACGTCTGTCTTATGACTCAATATGGGAATATTTCATCCATTATTATTATTGTAACTATTTTAAATTTTATATAACAATGTATCTATATATTTATAAAAGGAGCTTAATTGTTACAATATGCATAAAAACGCAGAAAATTCCATTCTGTATAATTATTATTGCTGTTTATAGAATAAAGCAATCATTATTATTATTATTAATTCATAATAACTTGAATGATAGGCTTTTCATGCCAGCATCGATACACAGACAGTTCATTGTCTGAAATCAATGAGACAATAGGGAAAAGATTCTTTGTAGACTTCAGTTGCACACAATGTACTATTACTTATTAGTTCATTCTATAACTTTACCTACCTAGCTAAATTGATATTTCTAGGTAGGATTATATGAATTTTGTGGATCGTTCAGATTGGAATAATTGTCTTTCAAGTTTTCATAAAATCAATTAACCCGTTCTAAAGGGATCAAAAAATACCAGTGTACACTGACTGGCACAAGGAGACAGAAAAAGAGAAACAGGGAAAGAAAGCACATATCATTATACTGTGATCATGGGCAATTAGTCGTGTTTCATAGCAAATCAGCTCACTCAAGTTTTGGCTCTACTTAATCTTGGTATGAGTACTTTCGAATGTATTTAAAATAGTAATAATGTGAGAGGTTTACAGGTAATAGACAGGAATGCCTAGACTTAGATTTTGTCCTTATTAGGACTCTTCAGCAAGGAGTGCTTGCAACCTTAAAAAAGAACTGGTGTCTCCACTGAGATTCTAACCTATCAGATCAGAAGTCGATATAATAGGCATTAATAACCTGTAAACCAGACATTCGATCCTAACGTAGACTAAAGTTCAAGTCGACACCTACTCATCAATCAAGACATAGTTCTTATATCTTAAACTAATAATCTATTGGTCAAGTTGTCTACGCCTTTCTCATTGTAGTCAGTCGTATACTGTAGCTTTTTGAATTAACTGTAATAACTGCCCTTTATTCCCGTAATGTTTATCTCCCAGTATTGTACAATTATTTTTGTTTGTTTGAAGCTTCATCTACAAGAATTCGAATGAATACAGTCACCCAGAATCCCACCCAGAACGATGGAAAACAGCTGAAAGTTTATAATCTAATAAAGCTAGGTAAAGAAAGGAACCAACCCTTAAATCTATTTTGTGAATTGAGAGCCAAATTTGCCCACCCTGGATAATGTATTATCTTCTAGAGATGCTTGAAAAATTCTTCTCAACATAATAGGGAAGTAACACAGGGAAGATCACATGGCCTAATGCTTCCGAAGAAGGAGATATAAGGAGCTTCTTGTAGGAATTCAATGCTCCCAGTGAGTTGGTTGGTAACAAGGGTCCAACGGTGAAGGCGGTTGTGCTGAAGACGCTGCTGAATGGTTGGGTAAAGGTAGAGTGCAACTGTGTGGAGCGGTTAGGTGACATAGGGACCTGGAAGATATTGGTCGAATAATTGGTAGTGGAGTTCAGCGAAGCTGGGACCTGGCGGAGAGTCTACTAATCAGTGGCCTGTTTGTAACCTTCATCAGTCTATTGCGTATAGTTTCATTCAGTTTGTTTAAATCTAGTGAAGTATGCCCACTGATACCATCGTTTACTCCGGTAAGTACTTAAAATGTTCATACCCTGCTGATTTGCAAGCTTCTACTAAACATGAGAAAAAGCATTTTCCTCAATGGCAGTTAATCCTAATCCATGAGGTAAACGTTCCTTAGTGGTGTCCTTGGTTTACAAAATGTACTCCTGAACATTTAATAATTGATGTTTAACAAAATATCATCTACTTCTCGAAGCATACAAAGAAGGCGTATTATACTGGATTGGTTTGCGCTTCAGGTAAGATAGAACTATGTCACACAATCTATTGTCAGTTATTATTGTATTTTAATATCCTGGAGGAAGAGAGAATATCATGCGATAAACTCCGCTGAAAATACTGTACATTATATGAACACAGTTCAGAATAACGCTATCACTACTACTACTACTACTTCGTTGGGCAATCTTCACATCGGATGAAGAGTCCGAGTCGCAGTTACTGACTTCCCACTTCATCGAGAGAGACCACATTTCTCAGCAATTGCAACTGGTTAGCGCTGTACAAAGGGCAGAAGTAACACACATGGGTGATCTGTGAAAATGACGATTTGAATTTAAGGTTAACATAATTGTCTATATATGCATTCATATTCCCAAACACTCCGTTACCAATTATTCTCCCGTCACATAATGAGTTCTAATCACTGTATTTTACTGTCTCTAATTACAAAATTATCACCGACTTTTCACCACATTATCAAAAAATTTGTTCATTGTTTTTTACAAGAAACTTTTCTCTTCTAAAATGAATATGCATGCCAATAATTTGAGATAAACCTTATCATACTTCCTTTTCATTTCGATATGATGTTCTTACCAGAGTCCTTACTGGAGGACTAATTCATGGCAATAAATAAAATGTATGTCAAAATCATCTTATAACTTGTTTTGCTGAATGTTACAAGTTGTGCCCAGATAACGAGAACTGACGTAATAGAATGGATCCATGTTATTCTATACTACAGTTTGCACTGAAGGAAATCATTACATAACTGACTGTCATCGTAAAAGTGAATAATCCATCAAATTATCCAGTAATTAAAAAATGTATTTCGTTTGACGAGGAAAAGCACAATTCTATAGATGAAATCAAATATAACTAAATATGTATATGCAGGTGACATAAAATGATTCCGGAACGCATTGTCTCACTGCGCAATGGTGACATACAAGATGAAGTCAGCAATAAAACACCAAGAAGCCTTGGATTATTGTAAATTCATTAACACAGTTTCACTGACCCTCATTCTCATGAAATGAAGTCCAGGAAAATTGTAACCATTTTTTATTGTTTCCAACTATTTTTTTATTCCCTCGAGTTTCGGGTGGAATGTAGAGCTTCAGTAGTACTGATATTGTTTTTACGGAGTGGGATTGGTATCCTCTTGCCCAACCCTCCCCCTTTTACCGGATATACTGCCTGCTAAGCGAGGTAAAGGAGCGCATCAGTTGAGGATCGAACTGTAGATCACTTCAGTGGTCAGCCAGTGTTCTACCACCAAACCACCGAAGCACAATTACCTCTGACAATTTATGTTTTCTTCTAACATTGATTATTGAATACGTTTCTCCTCCTTTTGATTTGTTTTTAAATTAAAGAAAATAGTTATCTAGTACTAGGCGGTTTTATGAATTCGTCTGTGTGAATGAAAACGTAAATGAAAAATAACTCGCTGAAAAGAAAATATTCTCTTCATTGCTTAAATCATCAGTCTACCAAAAATTTCCATTCAGCATGATGTATATGCCTTTAGGGATTTCACTTGCTTAAGTTTGACCACGGTGGAAATCAATTGTCTGATCTAATTTTTCGTAGAAGATTTAACTAATCCTCTACAGCATCAGGACTACGTATGTGAGTGGTTTCGTTTTCGACCAATGAGTACCCAGCTACAGGAATTTTTCAATCGACCATTTTTTTATTCCTTCACGTTCCCAGTGGAACATAGGGCTTCAAGCTAGAGGCTTGAAGTTTCTGTATCAGTGTTTATTTTTACAGGATGTGGTTGCTAGCCTCATGCCCAACCTTTCCTCTTTACCAGCTATATTTCTGGCTTAGCAAGTTAAAGGAGTGCGTCGGCCGGGGATCAAACCCCGGACCATGTGCATGGTAGGCGAGCGACCTAACCGCTATGCCACCGATGCACATAAAGCCGGCAACACCCGGTATTCCCAGCCGGTCACCCATGCAAGTACTAACCGGGTCCAACGTTGCTTAACTTCGGTGATCAGACGAGAACCGGTGCTTTCAATGTGGTATGGTCGCCGACTGGTGGGGATGCCGGGTAATATTCCATAACAGCTTTATATAAATTTATCTCTTCAGAGTTCCATCTGTTTTCCTTGATAGGATCATGTTGAGAAAATGAATGTTAGACTCGTTCTCCATTTCGAGTGCGAATTTTATCATTAATTGGTAACCAGTAAATGCATTTAATATATTATTCAAATTACAATTACTATTGCTATCTTTTACCTACTTGAAAACGTTGGATTGTTGACTTCAACTGATCGCTTTTAGTCTGGTTATAAAACAATCTTTAAGGACAGGACTCAAGGGATAACCTATCGCAAAACCATTCTTTTATCCATAGATTATTTCAATGAAAACAAATTGTACAATCAATTTACATCTCAAGAATAGTTCTTTAAAATATATAGTGGGTAGGCCTATATTCAACTTGTTGTTAGTACTGTTTTTAAACATGCTTTTGCGGAGCCAGGTCTATCGGCCGTACCCAGCGTTCGCTCTCTAAACGTATCACCGAACACTTATCAGAATGGTTTTACAAAAGAAGAAAAACGATGTCCCCGCAGCACTATATCAGAACATTTGACAGATTCCGGACACCAAGCTAAACCCCAAACAAACTGCAAAGTCGTCTACAGAATACGAAGCAGTCTTCCTAAAAGTGTACGAGTCAAACTTCTTCAAAGTGCAGAAGCAATTGCACCTGCTAAGTCCTGAACTATGCATACAGAAGAAGTTCGTTCTATCAGTACACTTGCAATGGACGAATTATGTCTTAATAACCAACAGGTAAATTCGATTTCTTTCTGTTTCTTCATTAATATTATTTTGTCTTTACAATTGTAATACTTTAAATTTTCAACTTTCCTGTTCTCTCCCCCCACCCAATTTAATTTCTACATTTCATTACCGTTGTTACTGACGTCACCAATGCTCAATTTCCAATCATCCATCTTACGTCGTCCAAATTATTTCCACAACTTTAATCCTAATTTAAATGTCATCATTCTCTACCCCACCTCTACTCAGTCTCCACCTATAATTATCTCTGTTGCTATCCTGACCTAAGTTGAAACATCTTAGTCAATTATATTACGTCATCCAACTTACTAACTCAACCTTACTTTAGTTTCTGTCTGATCAACCTTGTTTCTATATTAGATCATTCTTGTATTACCTGATCAGTTATCTAAACTTGACAAACCTCATGTACACACACAAAAAAATAGTTATAAAAAAATTTGATCATACAGCTATGTGAATGAATTCGCCGAAAAGACTCTCTTTATTGAACGTTTTCTCTCAAACCTTATTCCCAGCATAAAGCTCATATTATTTTAGCATAATCACAGCAAAAGGGACTTTTCATTCATTCTAAGGATGAAATACAGTCAAACTTTTGGCGTTAATTGTAACACAGAAAACACTGGATTGTATTCAGTGAATTTATCTCTTACATACCTACAGGTAATGTCTGTCGCAAAGCTGAACCACGTCGTCGACTGAATGCTGAAGCATTCAAGCATGTTAAACTTCTTCTTTTTTTGATTTAGTAAATATTTAATTGGTTAAACATCACAACATATAAATAACGGTAGATGTTCCGACTTCTAGTTAAACAAATATAAAACAAACGATATTGACGTTGTTATAAATGCCTGTTTTTTTTCTGAAGCGTATAATTTGAAAGCAACATGAAATGATGAATTTGTCTGAGCGGCTAACAATCAAATCAGTGGAAACATAATTAAATAATCTAATTATGATGGCCAGTGATGCATAAATTTTGTGTATTCCATGGTCTTAATAATGTGCTTCAATTCATCTTTATCAAAGAATGTCTGTAATTTTAATGCATATATTTATTCCGCTCCATCTCACCTGGTTGATAGAGGCCACCACATCATCCTGGAGAAACTAAAAGATGTTAAGGATGTTAATCTCCACTTCCAACACCATGGATTCAGGGAGAGCATGGCAGAAGCAGATCAAACCACAAACCGCATTCATCAGACTGTGTCATGATACCAAATGACAAGTAATCTTACAAAGGAAACTTCCTAGAAGCATTTAAAAGAAAGACAGGAACAAAACAACATTATTTACTATCACCAGCGATATTCCTGATTGTGGTTAACCGGATGATTCGACAGAGAGTGGACAGCCAGAAGACAGCACCGACACAAATCGCCCGTTTCTAATGTCAAATGAAAATCTTTAATATGGTCGGATTTATCTAGAAATACTGTTGATTCTCCCTTATCAAAGTTCACAATGGCCATGTTTTTGGATAGTGTTATCGGAAAATGGAAATTATCTGAAAAATTTGATGTGTTTGCTCAGGATATTTCGAGCAATCTCATCACACATTTATTTGTCAAGTCGGTTTGTATAAAAAATATTGACCAACTAAGGTACACAAAATGACTAAAAGCAATTAAGAATAAGAATAATTAACACTGCTGGGACCTGATTCAATGGCCAGCCCATGAATTTTAACTTTTAGCAATTCGTGATATAGCGCGACCACCAACCTATGTCATCGGAGGTGGTTACGCTAAATCACGAATTGGTAGAAGTTAAAATTCATGGTCTGGTCATTGAATCGGGTCCCAGTGGCTGAATGGTATACGATCTTGCCTTGTAAACGGAAGGTCCTGCGTTCAAAACTCAGTGCTTGGGTGCGTACTGCCGATGATTTCCAAAAACTAGGATGAAATAGCTGTCCAGTACTCCTTGGTTTTCAATATTTCTCTAGCTGATATCAATCCTGGGTCGAACTCGTATAAACAAATCTAATCTTTACAAATCAACTATTGAAAATTAATACTGCGTTAGGTCATATAATAAGATAAGGATAACCAAGGTAGGTTAGAAGTAGTAGCAAATTGTTTTCGAACACACAGTAGGCGTCGTATGCGGGCCTTAAGTTTATGAATAGCTATAGCCTTAGAGTATTTCAATAAGCGTCCTTAACTATTTTTACATATAACCTTATTCTTATGTTTCCTTGTCGATTGGATGTTTGGCTAATGTAATGCTGGTAATATGCCACCTGCGTTTATCACTGTCTCGTAGTTCATCTGTCTTCCTAACCACTTTGAAATATGCTCTCCTACCCTCACAATCAAAGCACGATTACTCTTTCCTATGTATGTGTGTCCACACACACACATAAATTGATAAGTAGTGTGGGATGTGACATAATCGGCTGTGCACTTCTCAGATGTATAGTGAAACACATTCTTGGCTCTTTCATTAATTAAAAGCCGGGCCGCATAACAGGTTCTGACGATGACAGAGTTTAATCTCTCTCTTATCATATTTGAGATTCCAAGGCATTCTAATAGATATTTATACTTTAAGTCGCTTCATCCATTATCTGTAAAAGCAGACTTGCTGACGCATTTACGAAACCAAGCAATAACTCTAAGTAGTACACCAGAAAACCTATATAATGAAAAAAAACAGTTAGAAGAGGCACTAGCAGTAAATAATTATCCCTAAAACTTGCAAGCTTGCAAGAAGAAGAAAAATACTCGTGGAAGTATTGATGATGAGGTAAATTAAAAAGGCATCTATGGTTTCATAATACTTGGAAAGTACATCCGAGGATAAGAATTTAGCTTGATGTAGAATGACTGACCCCACAAAGACGAATATTTCAGAGAAAACATGCGGTGAATGCATAAGAATGCAATCACTTGATAGGGTAGGACAAACCTACAGTTCCAAGAATTATTATAGGTAGATGGAGAGCGAAGTTGAGAACTGAGTCCTCGCTCATCGAATCTATACTCAGCAAATTGAAATAAATATGACTCATCACTGATTACGCAACTATGGAAAATATTGCCACCAATCAGATGAAGGGATGAAAAATAATAGAATTATATAGACGAAGTTGGAAAGTTATGTGACTGTTTTGATATCATTACAAGCAATAAATTCTGCCCAGAATTTCATCAGTAATTATTACTTTGTGGCTTTGTGATTTTATCAAATAAATTTACTCACCGATGGAATCATTTAGTGGTCTAAACTAAATGGCCTCATGCTGAATCCCTCAAAATGTCAGACTATTGACTTCTTCCTTAGGCATAAACGAGATCTACAAACACTAGTAAGTACTCATGAAGCCTGTTGCAATGAGGGGACTAAAATTGAAACTAAGTCTAATGCAAAATACCTCGGTCTAGTTCTATCTTCCGACCTTACTTGGACATCTCATATCCTAACGATTTCTAAGAAAGTGTTCTCTTTTACCTACTACATAAAGAAACTAAGACAACCTGGAATCACCCAACCTCTACTTTCACAATTGGTCAACTCTTCTATCTTACCTATTCTACTTTACCGCTCCCCATTAGTCTTTCCTGGGCTACTGAAAAACGACTACATCATCCTGAGAAGGATGTTGAAGATAGTTAGTAGGACCAGTGGTGTAAAACTCAGTCAGCTCATCAGTACATTAATTGATAGGCATCTGAATACATGCGAAAAATGGTCTAAAACCATACTCTCCGACCCCCAGCACCCCGTCTATTCCCAATTCTCGCCTTGTGTCTCATCAGGTAGAACCAGAAATCAGTATGAAATAATTTATGCTCGTACAACCAAGTACAGGAACTCAACGATACCATACTTGGTCCGTGTTGTAAGTGAATGAGACAATGTTAAGCGCGAAACCTATGACTTGCTTTGTTGTTAATAACATAATTTTAGGCTCTTTTATTTCTCTCTTATTTTGCATTCTATAGTGAACTCCTTCTTAAACCTAAATTATTAACGTTGGCTTCCTTTTTGTACTTTACTGTATTCCTTCTTTCGTGTATCTACTGGTTCCGACTATATTAGCACTAAGAGTATTACAAAATTGTCCTATCATTAGCCATCATGTAATTATTAGTTTTTGTGGTTGTTTTTTTTTATTTTTTTCGGCAATATCAACTGACAATCATTGGTTGTGAACCCTGTTATCACCGCCTTAAAATTTTCTATTATGCAGGATTACTCACACTACTACTACAAACACCTCATTGACCTGACAATAAAAAACAAAACAACAACCCTGAAATGTTATTTTATGATTGTTCAGTGTTGTTTCTACCAAATTAACTGATCATCTTGGCGATAAACATTCTTAAATATCATTTCATAACTTCTTGTATGACTATAGCTTTACTGTCGCCATGCATAATCATATCATAGCTTCCACTACCCAATACTGAGATATTATTTTATGTTGTTTATTCTCCTTTCTACTTCTTGGTTTTTTTCTTTTCGCATTTAAAAAGAAATTATTTTTGTGTTTTTTTGTTGTTGTCTTTGTATTTATTTTTTAAAATACTCCTTTGCAATGTTTGATAAAATTAGATGCAAATATTGTAGATATGTGCTGAAAATTCCACTATGTACTGTTTCTGGAATAAAGCAAATTATTATTATCATACTCCGCAACAGTTCCCAATTTCTCTTCTGACACAGAATTAGATGAGAAAGCATTTGCTAATGGTCAAACTAAAACGCAACATCACTCATGGAAGAGTTTAACAGTTAGCTTGAACCAAACATGTAAAGAGGTATAGACTGCATGAATGGGGCACTCAGGGTGCTAACAACCAATCTCTAGAGACCACTCTTGATATAGTTCAAAATCATTTACAGTGCCACATTCTTTCTGCCGCGCATTTCCGCGTATTATCATGGTTATTTTGAATCTACTTTGGATGCAACATGTAGTGTGACAATTGAAAAAGCTGCATTCTGTGAAACGTTCAGCTTTAAAAATCAGTCATTTGGTCAATCAATCAATCAAAGGGGAAATTCACAAATGACTCTGAGATACTGGAAGTTCAACGTTATCAAATGGGTATTTTTCCTTACCCCCGACCAGGAGGACCCCACCGGTCGCATAGGACTTCTCACTAGAACTCCAGGAAACTTCGTCCTTCAGCCGATCACCAGTGAGCATCAAATTATGAACGAAATATTCCCATATTGAGTCAGAAGAAAAAGACGAACACAGGGAATAAAATTCTCTTTTCGACGATACATTTTCATGAGCTGTACAGTTGCAATTATATTCAACAAGAAAATCTTCAGACCAATCAGATACTGGTAAGCTTTGTCCTCGAAAAGTCCATTACGTATCGTAGGGTGCAACCTAGAAGGGAAGACCAATTGTAAGTTAGAAAAGAGGCAAAAGTTGGCATAAAGTGAATAAGTGTGAGATAATGGCTAATCAATAAGCTCATGTAGAATGGACAGGAACTAGTGGAAAGACGATAAAGTGTTTTATATAAAATCTGTATGAGAACGAAATGTGAATAATGAAATATAATAGAGTGGTAATAAAATGTGGATGATGGGAGTAATAATGATAATAAAATAATAGTAGTAATAGCAATAATAATAATAAACTTGCATAATAAAAAGAAGTAAAATTATAGTAAGAACTTCACTCTGGTCGCGTTAGGGTGACTGAATGCGTGTATCACTTTTGAATGCAGAGGTCCAGTTTCGGATTCCGAATAGACGATGATTCAGCTATGTACAGATGGCGCATGCGGAGTCCCTTTGTAAGATAATGACGTACTCTTTGTATCACTGTGAAGCATTCACGCAAGGGTGCTTGATGTCAAGAGATGAGAGGTGTTCGAGAATGGAGCTGCTGTTATTCTTCAATTCTCCTCTGGCTTACCAAGCTGGACAATGTTTCAGAATATGTTTGTGGACTTGACGTTGCTTACGGTCGGCACACATTGCTCCACACGAGCAAATGAACTGATAAATACACTTGGAAGTGGGCAAACGCAGTGTATTATCCTTAACGTTAAACCGGATTAGCTGTCTGCTGGAGAACGTGATATTTGAGGTGGCTGTTGGAAATGTCTTCTTCAGACATTTAGGAATTCGGTTTCTGAGAATTTCCGCTGCGATGTCACCTTTGAATTCCAAGTTTATGAAGAGGGTTTTTTTGGAAACAGTTGTAATTTTAGACCACGGAGGCCTCTCTTTCATGTTTTTACTTATAAATCTTGGTGGATACCCGTTTTCTTGTAGGGTTTCACATAATAAATTTAATTCTTTCTCTATCGTGTCTTCTGAAGAGATTTTTCTAATCTTTGAGCTGAATGTCTGGACCAGGTTTTGCTTTCGGATCAGTGGGACAAAGCTCTTGAAGTTGATAAACTGCCCAGTCCTTGTTGACTTTCGATATATTGACCTTTGTATGGTACAGTCTTGGTTTCTGGTAAGCATTATTTCGAGGAATATAAATGCCATGTTCGATTCACGTTCTAAGATGAATTTTATCGATGAGAGTGCTGCGTTGAAGACTTTGAGGAGATATTCTAAATCAACTTTTTCATCATAAATTATAAACGTATCTTCATGCATTTATTCCCTTTGATGAATTTGAATAAAGCAAGAACAACAGTGGTTTGTGCAGAATAATATGGTACCATCATTTATTTCGTAGGCTTCTCATCAACTGCTTACAGCCTAAATAAATTATGAGGTTTATGTACAAAAAGTTTTAACATACTTGCAAATTTATATGATGTCAGTTGAAAAAAGGTTCGTTAATTAGTGAACAGTGCTCAGAAAATCGCTTTTATGCACTTTTTACTTAGGTAGTTCAATTTTAAACAAAATAAATGTATGTATACAATGGTGAAGGAGTTACGTAATAAAGACGAGAGGTGAGTAAGATGATGAGTAACTAGTAAATTTGGTAACGATGTACTGAGTTCAAATCATGTCATAGAAACAGGAGACAAGCAAAATTACAGATTATAAAAGGGGTCAGGTTAAAGACAAAGATTACGTAATCAGATGAGAGAATAAAGACATTCAGTTACCAGGGCAAAGAAAGATTAATAACTGCTTCTCTCTGAACACACAAATCTGGTTTCAAGCGTTTGATAGAGATTGCTTCGGCAAACTTGAGGAGAATGGAACTCCTTCGTCTATTGATAATTTTAAAGGATTTCTCGATTTCTACCTCATGACCCGTGTCGAGATGTCTAGTAATAGCGCTGCTATAAGAGTTTGTTCCCTTGAGAAGTAGGCTTTTTGGCACATGTTCAGAAAATCGGAGGTGTGCCCTTCTTTCTGTTCTCTCAATGTAATCTTTGTCTTTAACCTCACCCCCTTTTATATTCCGTAATTTTGCTTGTCTCTTGTTTCTATGATTTGAGTTGAACTCAGTACATTGTTACCTAATTTATCAGTCACTCTGTGTCTAACTCATATTTCATCTTTATTACGTAGCTCTTTTACCATTGTATGCATGCATCTATTTTGTTTAAGCTTGAACTGCCTGTGTAAAAACTATATAAGCGCAATTTTCCGAGCACTATTCACTTACTTTGGAACTTTTTGTCAACTGACAACATGTAAAAATTTGCAAGTATGTTAAAATTTTTCTGTACGCAAACCTCATAATTTATTTAGACTGTAAGCAGTTGATGAGAAGCCTATGAAATAAATGATGGTACCATATTATTCTGCACAAACCACTGTTGTTCTTGCTTTATATAAACGTATCATCTACGTGTCTCCTGTATAAGTGCAGATGACTTATAAAAGGATGTTGTTTTCAAGAGTTCACTTGTTTGGAAAATTAATTTGATGCTCACGGGCAACTAGATACAGGACGTAGTTGCCTGGAGTCCTAATGCTAGAAGCCGTGACCAGTTGGATCCATCGGCCTCGTAGTGAAGACAAATACTTGGCAGTGATGCAATTGGCTGGTACCAGTCGTGCTAAAATCACGAACAATAGAAGTTAGAATTGACGGGCTGCCCACTGAAACGGATCACAGTGGGTGAATTGTTTACGAGGTTGATTTGCGACCAAAAGGCTCTAGGTTCTAACTGTTGTAGTGGTTGAGTACTGTCGATGAGCTCCCAAACTAGGACGAGACAGCTGTCCAGTACTTCTTGCTGGCTTTCAATGGTTCTTTAACAGATCTCGATCCATGATCATAAATCAAATCCTAACAAAACGAATTCTTGAAAGTTAGCAAATGAAACAAAATGAATGTAAATCTACGTTGTATCAGTTATATCGCATTCCCAATCTCTGGATATTCTAATACATTTAGTACTTTTCTTTATTGGCATTAAGTGTATCAGGGGAAAGGATTTATTGATTTCAGACAGAGAATATCCTTAAGAGGAGGAAAGAATCACATTAGAGAGATAATTGATTACAGTAAGCGATTAAATAACTAAAAATAATGAGGGTAAGTTTAGAAGGATCACTGTGTTTCACCCACTCCCCCACATACATACACACAGAGCCTGAAACTTCATATTCTATGTACTCTTATCGTATTTGTATTAATCATTTCAACCTCCCACATTCTGAAAATGATAAGTACATTAATTAATTAACTTTAATGACTTGGGTATTTAAACCTACATGTAGGACTTCCATGAGAGTAATTATTCTGATTACTATAATCTATTCACCTACAAACCATAAATGAATCTTAGATGAAAGTTAACAGAAAAGAGATTAGGGGAAACAATCAAGGCTTAAAGCAGAAGTAATTAAATAAAAATGAATTGGAATTAACGAAAATTACGTATCAAGTGCTTGGAGAAATAAGGTCGATAGTCGGTTCACTGACTGAATAAAATTCTTCTGTTTGAGGAGTTCAAGATTTAACCTGTGGAGTGCAATAGATTCTCAAATTTAAAGGAGTTTGCTGTATTGGTTCATGGGTCACATTATTGTTCATCCATCAGTTGACCTGCTGTAGCGAAGCTACGTATGTTGGCCATACTCAGTATCCCAAAAGTTTCATTGAATATTCACCAGCCCCTCCTCCCTCCTGCCCAAAGCAATATTCTGGAAGACCTGATCGATTCTTGACACCGAGCAAACTTAAGCAGTTTAAGCTATTCAGTTACCAAACACTTGGTAGACACATGATGAAGAGTAGCCGTAGTCTTCCTCGGTTCGCTGAGGCTATCTCAATAAAACGGCTGAAACCTGACCCAAGTGTTCAAAAGGAATCAGTCTTTGGATCCCAGTTACCGTGATAACTCATTTCTTATTAACTTTTTGCCTTCTAATTTCACTAAATTATCTTTTCAACCTCCTCCTTTTTTTTCCGTTTGACTTCCATGAGAGATAAATCTTCTTGACTTTCTGAGTTCTACCCACCGTATTACACCATCATCTATTCATCTGACCTCTTGCACATCCAATTTTGATCTTCTCATATTTAACTACGTAATTGTTACTTATTTTGCTACCACCCTAGTAAAAATTTGTCTAGCAATATATACTGTAATACTTCGGCTACGTTATCATCCCGATGTACTATCGCGCTATGATGCTCTAACAATATATCTGTTGGTATACAACTTGGTATATAACCGACTTATTTTATTAAAGATCATAGGTTGCACGCAGCTGATGACATTTTATCATTATTATAATTCCCTTGGTTTCCGAATAGAACATAGGGCTTCGGCAACACATATCCACTTTCTTCTATTTCCTGTCACCCTTTTCAGCTGGGTCCACGACTGCCCAAAACTCTCTCAACTCTTCTTAACACGATCTCCCCCAAGACACCCTAGTACGACATACTCGTAGCTTCCCACACAAATTCCGTTCGAGTAATGGCTTGCATTTAGTGCGATGTCCTTCGATGGTTTCCTCAAAGTATGCCCGATCCATCTTTGTTTTCCCCTGCATATTGGTGATCGATTAGCTCTTTTTTGGTTTGTTCCTAGCTAGAGCTTCTTGTTGCTAATTCCTTTTTCCATTTGATTTTCAGTGTAAAACCAGGGAAGGTGGCAGCAGTTGATGAAAGCCAGCAACCTGTTGAAAATCTTTTGTGTCACACGCCAAGTTTCTGATCCGTGTAGAAGGACCGACTTGACATTTGTGTTGAAAATCCGAATTTCGTTCCATATTCTGAGTGTAGAGGGTTTCCAGGCCGGTTTGAGTTTGACGAAGGCGTATCTTGTCTTTCCCATTCTGACTGATTTCGACATCTTCATCCGCTCCGCTGGCTGTAGTTGAAACGATGCTTCTTGGCTGGATAAGTGAAGGAAGTAACCTTCATTAACTCTCACTCGTTGATGATCATTGGTGCTGGCTATTTTTGCCGTCGCTGTTGCTGTTGGTTAACTGATTATCTTCATCACCTCCGTTTTTTCTCAGTTCACCTGAAATCCCGTCTTCGCTGCCTGCTTCTTCAACCAGTTTTTGGGTTTCCGCATGTAACTCTTCGAGTTTGTGCTACAGTAGACATATATCATCTGCGAAATCCAGATCTCCTAGAGTCTCCTCATCGGTGATCCAGAGTATTTCTGTCTCCTCGCTCCCCACAGTCTGACGCATAATCCCGTCCACCATAGTTAAGAATATCATCGTTGATAATAGGCAACCCTGTCTCACTGCTGTGTTTCCTTGGAACTCCTAAATGAATTTCCCGTTTTGGATCACCTGAAGTGGGGCAATGTCATATAGCCAGCTATTCAATGAAGTTGATAGAGGCTTGGTTACAACACGCCGTAGTGTTGAACTAGTTTCCAAATTACTTCTTCATCAACGCTGTCTGATGGAGGCCTTTTCGGTGTGGATGAATTTGAGGTATATGTTTGACTGCCATTCAATGCTTTATTCGATGACTCTGCTTAGAGCTGCAATTTGATCAGCACATGATTTGCCTTTCCTGAATCCAGCTTGTTCCGCTGGTTGGTGGAGTTCTGTATCCAGTGCATCTTTTGTTCTCGCCAGGATGATGCGACTTAGTATTTTACTTGGCATGGACAATAACGTGACAACCAATGAAATAAAATTTATTCATATTATTCTGAACCAGTATTTGAGCTCTCTGTGTTCAGATTCCTGTCTTCTCACTAGCCACAATCTGACGAATAATCCATTCCACTACAATTAGGATTATCATGGGTGATAATAAACTTGTCTGACTTGTATTTTCTTTTCAAGCGCCTTGCCGAGTTTTCTCTTGTAGATCACTTGACAGCTGATACTGTCAAATAGCTATTGAATGTGGTTGATTACGATTTGTGTCGCGATTCTACTAATTAAAAGTATGCTTTTCCGTAATTTAGCAGACATATCATGTGACAGCAAAGCAGGTGGAACTCAAAGCCTGAGCATATTTTAGTGAAGTTTACCCAATTGTTTCAACAATAATAAAATATTTAACAAATTTTACGCGTTTATGGTGAACTTCATATTATCAGATTAGTGAAGTAGCTTCAGTTTCATAAAGGCTAATAAATATGTGTGCATTGGTGGAACAGCAGTAGAATGCCAGCCGACCACTCCTCATGTGGTCCGGGGTTCGATACCCGGCCACCGACGCACTCCTACACCTTGCTAAGCCAGTAATAAGATTGGAAAGAGGGAAGGTTGGGCATGAGGCCAGAAACCCCATCCCATAGAAATAAAGGCCACTGCTACCGAAACCTCAAGCCTCTAGCTTGAAAGTGCCCTATGTTCCACTGGGAACGTAAAGCAATAAAAAATTATAATAAATAAAAATAAATATATTTGTAAACCTGAGAGTAGATTTTTATGACAAGATGGACAGATTTCCATCAGAATTATTATTCAACAGCTTCACTTAAAAAGGCATTTTGTCAGTCTAATATTTTTCGCTTAACTCATGAGTTGAAATCCAAGAGAAAGTAACATACACCAATATATCAGGCTGTGTGTAATTATTATCATAATTGTTTCCTCTAATTCCAAGTGAAAGAAAGGGGCCTCAGAGGCACATTTACATTCCACTCAGTTCCCTATCATCACTTTTAATCGCCCGCACGACTTCTCAGGAGCTTTTATTCCCCCTTCACATAGTCTCCGTTTTGACGTCGACCTAACGTCAACATGTTGCATCTAAACGGGGTTCCACTCGACAGCCTAGATTGTGGTGTACAGTGAAAGTTCTTATCAGTGTACATCCAATCGATCCTTGTTTCCTTGTACATATCTGTTCGAAGATACGGCAAAGTTAAATATTGGCGTTCCAAGGGAAGCGAACGCATAAGTGACCAAGAGCCAACTTACCATAAAAATCAGCATTTTTCGAGCAAAAAATGACGTTTATTTACAAGAAAATGCATGAAAACACATTAAACAGGGTATCTTTCCTTGACATGACTTAAAAGTACGTCCCAGTTTTAATGAGGAGTATCAATTTTTAAGTAAGACCCGTTTATCGCCATTATCATATTTTGCAGTCTTCCCCGAAAACGCTAGGTGTAATTACTAAGGCTTCCATTAGGAGAATAGACCACTAGCTACTCGGAAAATGTGGATAATAAAACAAATGAAAATAAATAATATCAACTCTGAATCTATTCCTAATTGTAACCCTAAATCTAATTCTGACCCTAATCTTAACCCTAACGTGCTATTAACACATTGTCCAAACATTACTTAAAACCGTCATCTGGGTGAACTTTGCTCCTTATTTACTGAAAATCGTTCATATTTGAGCTATAATAATGACAGGTGTCGTCAGCCAACAACTAGCATGCGTTCAAGATAACTGGAGCGTTCACATTACTGGGACGCTATTATTTAACTTCACTGAAGACAGTTCATGACCTACCAAAACTCCTTGTTGCTCGTGCTATCCATGCGGCCATCTAGTATTCACTACCGAGAGGGAATGGAGCCGGAGTCGATTAAAGTGTTCAATAGTCTCTTGGAAATGCTTTTGGTAACATGTAAGTCAAATCTGTGAATCATACAGAAGCACTCATTCCACAGAAGTGCTGGAAATCTGGATGATGTTCACTGTGCTAAATACTTTAGATCCACACAAAGAATTTAGAGTAATCAACGCCTATTGTTGTTAGTTGGGTACCTTGGATCACGTCTATCTTTTCTATGTTCACTTAGAATTCTCTCTTCTTTATTATCGTTTGTAAATTTTTAATTCTGTACTTTACGAAACATAAAAAGTCATGCTCGCATGCGCCTCTAATTAATTAATTAATCCATTTGGGATCTGGGGATAAATTTAGAAAATCATAATTATATCCCATGTTTCTGTTATTCTCGTCATTATTTATTTACTTAATACATTTACGTGTTATTTTTCTTCTAAAAGCCGTAAAATGACACAGTGTGACAAAGTATGATATTAATTACAGCGCATATTTCTGGTATGTTTGTTTAACGCTTATTCGTGATTTTCCTCAGTTTCTATTCAAGTTAAGTTATCTGGTTGTTAAATTATGACCTTTCTAATACAAATAAAGCAAAATAAATCCTTTGGAAATTCCGTTTCAGTGTGTTTTTTGAATAATGCTGAACAGCGTCACGATAATTTTTATATCTTTTCTGGCTGGCTGTCATATGTGTACTATCTGTAGAATAGCTGTGTGAATTTGGAAATATCAGGTAAGTCAATCAACTTATTTGTGGATAATAGAAAGTGTAATTGTCCTCTTGGATACGTGAATAAAATGAAAACCAAATAGTCCTATTTGGAGGCTCCTTTTTGAACACTTTGCTCGGTGGCACAGTTGTCAGAACTCTCGCCGACCATGCACATGGTTCGGGGTTCGATCCCCTGCCGACGCACACCTGATATCTATGGTCAGCCTGGAAAATTTGGGCTACCGATATCACATGCTGAAAATTCCATACCTGTACCAAAGAATATGGTGTGGGATCAAGCTGTAATTCAAAAAATACACACAATAGGTACACTCATATTTGGAGACACACACTCTCGCTCTCTTCGAAATGACTAACAATCAGTTCAGTTTCATTGGACACTAAATAGTGTCATGTATCTAGTTCTTTGTTTACTGCAGACTGAATTCTGTCAGTCATTCACTCGGTGACACGGGTTAGAATATCAGGAGGGACATTACTTAGTTCAAGATCGCAACTATTCCTTGCTGCCTGGTGAGAACCAACAAGTAAGAGACTTAGATCGAAGGCTTCCTGACAATTGTCTCCAACCAATTTATAATCATCTGGTTCAATCTTGGATTTTTCCATCGATTGATTGGACCGAAGTACTTGGTCTCAGGCTGACATGTTGGCTCCTTATGCAGATGCTTCGACGACGTTTCGTCATGTAACTTGAAGTCGACTGGTGGATGGTAACCAGCAGTGGAATCCATGATGTATAATTCTTCTTATTTGGAACTTTTCATCTGCATGTACCTGCATTCCCCAATGAGTGGTGGCACTGGGTTCGAGCCTCGGCGGGAACACCACTTTTAGATCGCTTATCTGTTTTTTCAAACCAGCCAAATTGCTCCGAATGTCTAATAAAAGTACTGATTTTTCTTATCACTATTACGTAACCAACTTTGGAAACTTAACAGTCTGTCATTCGACATTGAGCTCTCGGTTACAGACGCTTATTAATCACAGTTTGCCTTTATTATCAACCTCCTCAAAGAACGTCTCACCTAGTATTTTTCGTGACTCACTCAATGCTTTATGGAAACAAAGTTGAGCAAAGAATATCCTTTTCGATAATTTCCTATTCTGGCTCTACAACTCTATATATATATATGTTTATATACATAGAATATTCTGGAATAATAGCCATTAACAACAGTGACATTTTTAAATGCAATCGATTCTCTAAGTAAGATCAATGGAATAACAGTTCACGAAAGATACATAAATTATAACAACCATAAAAATTCAATAGCAAATAGAATATCCATTAAAATTAAAGGAATTTCCAAAACAAATTGAGAATCATTAGAACCTTGATTGACGGCCAAGATAAAGACAGTGTCTGAACCAACCAACTTCCTTAAGAAACATAAGTTAGGTTTCTTAATGTTGATCCTAGCAGTTTCACCAATATGTAGCAGACGTGGGCTTAAGATGAAGTTAAAATCAGTTGGTATGCGGTAAATGACTTTGAAAGCCGCCTCGTTAACATCATTCCTGTGTTCTGTATCCACAAGATGAGATAGAATAGAATTATGAACGGATTTTGTTTGTCGCTTACTTAACCACGCAGGGTGATTTTCGGCAATCCAACGATAAACACGCCTAATTGTACAACCTATATTAATTTCTCCACAGAAGCAGTCAAATTGTTAGATACACATAGAAAAGGCGAAATTAGGCAGTTTACCTTTTACTCCCGAAGGTGAAACAGGGGTGGTTTTAAAGACACAGCATAATTCAGTAGCACTGAATGCTCTTTTTACTTCATTCCTAAGGCGGTGTTGTGTTAATTTCTCACGGCAGAATAAAAAACGTATACAATTGCTTCCTTAAGTGCTGGAAATATTTATCTTTAATGTTATTTATTCCCCTGCTTTATTAACACTTAAAGGAAATAAATGAATATTAATAAAATCAAGACAAGTAGTTCAGTGAGGAGGCTCTTTTCAGAGAATGCATTTTCTCTGGCTGTACAATCGCATTTATATACAATCTCCTTTTCATGAAGGAGGGTAATAACAGAAGTGATGAGTAGTCACAAGCACATTTGTTAGTCTTAATCAATCCATAAAAGAATGGCAGAAGCTCTATCATCGAACACCTTGTCATTTCTGGACATCGAGCACCCCTACATGAATGCTTCACAGTGCTAAACAGACTCCCTAAATATCGTACAAACGGACTCCGCATACGCCATCTGTACATAGCTGAAGCATAAGCTATTCGGGATCTGAAACGGCCGCCTGCATTCAAAAGCGATACATGAATTCACTCGCCCTACCGCGACCAGAGTAATGTTCTTAATATAATTTTGCTCCTTCATTTTATTATGTAAGTTTACTATTATTATTGCTATTACTACAATTATTTTATCATCATTATTATTGCCATCATTCATATTTTATTACCACTCTATTACTTTTTATTATTAACATTGCGTTCTCATACAGATTTTATCTAAACACAATTAATCGTTTTTCCACTGGTTCCTGTCCATTCTACATGAGCTTATTGATTAGCCATTATCTCACACTTATTACTTCATGCCAACTTTTGTCTCTTTTCTAACTTACACTTAGTCCACCCTACTAGGTTGCACTCTACCTTACGTAATGGACTTTTCGAGGACAAAGTTTACCAGTATCTGGTTGGTCTAAAGATTTCTTTGTTGAATATAATCACAACTGTACAGCTCATGAAAATGAATCATCGAAAGGAGAAGTTTCTTCGCTGTTTACACCTTTTTCTTGCGGAACTGAACAAGATGAATATGCATCAGCAGTCCTAATGCTCTGGAAAAGATATAGATATCCATTAAGATTTACTGATCAGAATATCAAGCTGAAAGTTCAAAGACAAAAGGGATCATCCATACCGAAAAAAAAAGAAATTTTACATGAGCCATGACTTCGAAGATGACCTATTCAGTAATGTCTTTAAGAGGAGAATTTTGGCTTCTTAAGGAAGAACTTTCTCCACAGCAATGCTAACTATTCTCCAGTCGCTCAGTGATCTGCAGAAGCCTTAAGATAAAGATCCCGCATCTGACCACTTCTACGGTCAATATGTCAGTTTACCTGCTTCTGTGAAGCCAGGTATATCGGTCGTTTGACACGCATCCTGTCTAAAAGGATTCAGGAACACTATCCAGCCTGGCTTCAGAAAAGCAGCAGTGGCTCTATAAGTAGTGAGATAATCAAACATCTTGTCACCACTGGTCATTCCATCTCAACAAACGCTTTCTACAAAATAATCCACAAAGTGAAAAATGACCTGCTAAAGGCAATACGTTTTCGTCTTCCTTGCGTTGCTGAAGAGCCTTTTCGCTGAATTACTTGCCTCGTTTCTTACTAATGTTTGGATGGGAATTTCTCATGAAATAGGCGAATAAGCTAATTACGACTATTGTTGTCTATAAAACCTTTAATTTCAAAGTGATTATCACATCACAAAGGTACCAACTAAAGGAACCCTGGACACATGTCGATGGTAGAATGTTTGCCAACTATGTCTGTGATCAGAGTTGAATTCCCGGCAGACAAGTGGCGGAACTTCGCCTAATTTACTAGGTGATAGTGAGTATAAAAGTGGGGGAAATCTCAGTTTAACAATCATAAAACCGCTTGAAGCTTCAGGCTAGTTATGTCCTCTTTTTACCTCTTTAATTTGTCATTTTCTAGTAACTGCTATAACGATAGATTTGTAATGTTGTAGAAAAACACGATTAGGTCAATAAATCATACTGTAACAACATAAGGACAATAAATTATCTTAAAATATCGTTACATATGTACTACATATTTATATATATACCACTTACGTTACAAGTTGTAATAATAAAATACGATAAGTAGAACTGGGCTAATCTAAAAGTCAAAATAATATTTGCTATGTAATAAATCTAATAAGAAAAGGCGATGAAATAATCTGTTACAAAATGAAGGTAAGTAGAACTTAGAGGATAGAAAATGAAAGTCAGGTGAAAATGAGAAATAAAATAATGCAACCCAGATAAAACAAATATTTAATAAAAGGGGAAGTTACAGAGATGATTGAACTCCAACGGTGTATTCTTATAGGACAGATAAATTACATTTAATTTGCTTTGTTATGATGAATGTTTGAGCGAGAGTAACACCACAGAATTGGGAGTGTTAAGGTTGGGGAAAAAGCTGAGCATCAGAGATTGAAATGGCCGTCATATGTCAAGAAGAAATAGGAACTTGTGGAAAGTGATGGGATTAGGTTAAAGTGGCAGAAGTGAGTGGAAGGCATGGAACGAATAATATCAGTAACAATAATAATGGTCTGATTTCCAAGGGTACTTCTGATAGAATATGGAATTTTCAGCATGCAATACAATTTTGAAACAATATATATATTTATTCTTCTCTTACACACAAAGTGTGCCACATAGAGTATAGGATGGAACAGGTGTCCAGCACTCCCTGGTGGGTTTTTCAACGGTTCTCTAACTGATGTCATCTCATGATGAAAACCTCCACCCAATCAAACACAATCTCTGCAAAACCAATACTTGAAAATTAATCTGATGCTCACTAGCGACTGCTCCTATTCAGCCAGTTAACCTGGGGTTATAGTGGGAAGTTGTGACCAGTAGGGTACAGCAGGTTGAAGGTGAGGCAGTAAATCATCAAAGGAGATATTGCAAAGTGGTCGCGCTATGTCATGAATTGGCAAGAGTTAGAATTCATGAACTGGCCACTGGATTGGGTCCCAGTGGCTTAATGGCCTACTAGCCCACCTGGTACCTAGAAGGTCCTAGGTTCGAACCCCAACCGGTGGGTGCGTACTGTGAAGAGTCCCAAACTAGGACGAATCTGCTGTACAGGACTCTCTGGTGGTTTTCCAATGATTCTCTAACCGATGTCAGTTCATGATGAAATCCTTCAACCGAATATAGTATTGTGGAGTTTCTATATTTAGTTGTCCAAACATGAAGTCTTCTATAGTCACTTCTAGTCCTACGTGATGAGATGCAGCAGGAGGGGAATTCTGTATAGAGAGGATGTTCATGCTTCGACAAGATCATTTTCGCCAATTTCTTTTGCATAAGTTCACGTGTCTATCAAGAAGAGTATTATTAATTTGGTTTAACGACGCTACAATCGTCCTACCGATAGCTTTTAATACCCTTCGGAGTGTTAAAACCTCTTTCTTAAGTAGCCGAAGAAAGGCTGATGGAGAGCAATAAACATGAATAAGTTATATATATTATTGTTCCCTTGAGTTCCTAGTGGAACATAGGGCTTCAACTACACGTCTCGACTTGCTTCTGTCTTCTGCTGTACTTTTCACTTGCATCCATGTTAATCCATACTGTTTCAACTCCTCTTCACACGATCTCCTCCATGTCACTCTTAGACGTCTACTCGCCGAGTCCCTTTCGGGTTCCATTCGAGCTATGGCCTGACGCGCGATGTCACTCAGCGGCCTCCTCAGCGAGTGTCCAATCCATCTCCACTTTCTCCTGCATATGTGTTGGACGATTGGTTCTTGTATTGTTTGTTCCCATAGTTTCTTGTTGGTGATTCTTTCCGGCCATCTGATCTTGAGTGCAGAACGAAGACAGTTGTTGATAAAGGTCTGCAACAGGCTGTTGGAAATATTCTTTGTGACACACTGGTCAAGTTTCTGATCCGTATAGAAGAACTGACTGACTTGACGTTTGTATTGAGAATCCGAATTTTGTTGTTGATGCAGGCTGAGTGACGTAGATTTCCAGATTGGTTTCAGGTTGATGAATGTGTTTCTCGCTTTACCGATTCTCGATTTGACATCCTCGTCCGTTCCTCCTGTGGTTGAGACAATGCTCTCAAGATAAGTGAAAGAAGTAACCTCTTTCAAATCCTTCCCGTTAATGGTGATTGGCGCTGGATGTTGCTGTTGTTGTTGTTGGTTGGTTGGTTATTTTCATAACTTCCGAATAAGTACAATAGAAGAATTAACAAACTTTAGAAGTAGAAATGCTGTAGTGTCAGACTGCCTTAATTTTCTCACGTAGAAGGTTACATAAAGCATCATTCTAGATGTTAAAATGATTTAGGAAGACGGGAAAAACATCAGAGAACAAAAAAGACAATCCAAGGTATTCAGCATTCAACTAAGCCTCAATTTCAACACTAAACATGATGACAAAAGCAAAACTCAAGTTTAAATCTCATCAATCAAATTTCAACTATTGATCAGTTCAACACAGTTGATGGATGAAATAACAGTTTTTTTCTTTGCATTTTCAATAGGTCTAGGAAACAAGCGTTTATCATAGACATAACCTTCAATAAAAAGGCCAAAATATAATTATCAATAAAACAAGTTTGTTTAATTGATCATACAAGTAATTAGATTTTTTTGGGAATGTAAGCAATCTATTGCAACAGAATGAACACCTATCAATAACAGATGTTGACAGATTATAGATATTCTATTTGACAGCATTTACATCAATATGAATAGTACTCAGACAGATAAAACAGATAAAGGATATTGAAGATTGAGTAGTCAAAACAAAGAACATCATTTTTTTATCACTATGTTACTATGAAAACTTTGTTTTATTATTATTACATTATTATTATTGATTCTTTTAGTTCCTAGAGGAACATAGGGCTTCAGCCACACGTCTCCATTGCATTCGGTTCTCTGCCAACGTTCTCACTTGGCTCCACGTCTACCCACATGCTTTCATCTCCTCCTCGCATCACCTCATTCGCCTCCTCCATGTCACTTTCGCACTGACGACCAACTCGCCACTACCCATTCGGGTTCCTCTCGAGCTATGACCTGGAGTGTGATGTCACTCACTTGATGGCTTTCTCAGAGTATGGCCAATCCACCTTCATTTCTCCCCGCATATTTGTTGCACAGTTGGTTAGTGCTGGGTTAGTTTGCTCCCAGAGATCTCTTCCTGTTGCTGATCGGAGTATTGAGCGAATATAGCTGTTGATGAAGGTGTATATTTTTTTCGAAGTGCCCTTCGTAACGCCGCGCCAAGTCTCTGGTCCGTATAGTGACTAGCATCGACTCCACATTGGAGTTGAAAACTTTATATTAAATTATCTATTCAATACGTGCATAGATGATGCTTTTGAAGTGTTAATTATTCTTTCCATAGTTGTCTACTTCTGCTGAGAAAGATTAAACAACAAGGAACTCTTAAAACGCGTCAGACAGTAACCTGTAGCACAACAAATATGTAAAAGAAGAAAGTGGATATGGATTGGACTTACGCTGAGGAGACTATTGGTTGACACAACACGTCTGACAGTAGAGTGGAACGTGAATGAGAAACAGTGACTTTATCTTGTGTCTGAAGGTAACAGAGGGGATATTAAACGAGGAGAATGTGAAATCTTGTAGGTGATTGTGGAGCTAGCTAAAGAGTACTTCTGGGAACAGACTGAAATGGAGATGTGGCACCAGTGACTTATTTTCCCTTGGAACTCAAGGGAATAACATCGAATATTGATGAGGAATAAATACACCAAAATTTAATACTCATGATTTAAGAATTCAGTAGAAATTACTTAAAGGCGACCATGAAGAAGTAATACAATGGGATAACCGTTCAATGGGAGATTTAGTAGTATTTCTTTTCCTAAATAACTAAAGAATTAAATCAGGTACTTTCGTCCAAGTTTCGGAGTCTTTATCACTGCTCATCCATGACTGCTCACCCATGACCGATGAATGAACCCGCTAACTTCAAGTGATGAGGTCAGCTTCTTGACCATTTCGTCACTGGGCTGTGATTCAATACGTCATAAATTCTAACTTTCGTCAATTCGTAAAACAGCTCTGTAGTTAACCAAAGCTATCGATAAGCACCGGCGAAAAAATTAATCCAAATGCCCACAGAATCCATAATATAAACATCTTCGGCTAATTAGTAATTGCAGAGTTTTATTGAGACAGTTTAGTCGCCAGAGTCCAAATCAGGCTTGAAGCTGACGCTCATCAGTGACAATGGTTGAGTGAGTGACCATATCATGAATTAAAAGAAGGTAGAATTTACGGTTCGATGAATTCCATTCCAGTGACTGAATGGTCAGCTCAACGGCAGTGTAACATGAAGGCAGTGGGATCGATCCCTGATGGGTTATGATTGGGCAATGCTTAAGATTCTCAAACTCGGATGAAACAGCTGTCCAGTACTCCAGTGCTGATTTTCAATGGTTCCTTAACTGATATCTATCCATGGTCAAACTCGTTAGAACAAATCTAATCCTTACAAACCAACTCTTGAATATAATAACATCAAAAACTGTGCCGTTAGGCAGTTAAACAGGCAATGTACGATTTTAAGTACAAAACAGATGCTGTAGAACAAAATTAATTAAATAAAATCCAGCTGTAAGAAGTACCTTAGAATCAAGGAGAATACTTCCAGTGCGGTGAGATAAAAAGCTCTATTCACAAGAATCACATATCAAGGCTTCCCGTAGACATTCCTGAGTCTGAATTACCTCTATTCAGTCAAAAAAAACTCATACTGTTAGACAGAAGACTGTAGGAGGTACACACACAACTACAAAGAGAAGTGTTACAATTAAAGATTAAACATGGACTAAGGCAAACAATAGAGGTCATTATTTACATGCGACATACGTTCTAGGAAGAAAACGGATAATAATTACAAAGTTAGTTGAAACATTCAAATAAGTGTCAATACTGTGATTATGCTTTGGTGGCACAGCGGGAGAATACTCACCAACCACGTAGATGGTCCGGGGTTCGATCTCCGGCCGGCGCACACCTTTACCTCCTATAACCGGTTACACTTCCAACAAAGAGGGAAGGTTGTGTGTGGGGTTAGCAACCCCACCCCGTAAAAACATCACTGCTACTGAAACCTCAAAGCTAAAGCTTGAAAGCCCTATGTTCCATTGGGAACGCAAAAGAATAAAACAAATTGTGATTAGATCGACCAGATGGGATTTTCCAAACAGTTTTTCCGTTACATGATGATCTACTATTGCAATATCTCTCATTATCAAGTGTGAAGATCTATTTTAGGCTCCATAAATCCTTTTTCCGTCTGCAATGAAAAAATGCCTCATTAGTCTTGCAGTAGAAAATAACTTTCAGAGTATGTAGAGGCGAAATATGTGCATGGTATTTTAACAACTCCAACCAGATCAGGATTCTCTTGTAACAGTTATCTATAGTTATTTAATTCAATTTTTAGATTTTCCCATTGATTGATTGGACCAAAGTGCTCGGTCTCAAGTTGACATGTCGACTTCTTGTGCAGATGCTTCGACGATGTCTGGGCATATAAATAGAGGTTAATTTGGTGGATAGTGACTAGCAGTGGAATCCAGGACAGCGCGCATTTCGTCCTATTTGGGACTCGTCACTGGATATGCCTGCATTCCACAGTGAGTGATGATTTTCCCACAGGCTCGACCCCAGTGCACATAGTTTCAAACGCCAAAGGGTTATCCACTAGACCACTTGGGCCACGAGAGCCACCTCTTATGCAACGGGTCATATTAATTATTTAAATTAATTTTAGGTTTTCCCGTCGATTGATTGGACCGATAGTTACCAACCACCAAATTAACTTCTAGCTATAATAATAATAATAATAACAATCACTTTATTCCACAACAATAATAGTGTACACTTTATTCTCTGTTTTGAAACAGTCAGAAACTAAAAAGTCTTAAAAAGACTCAATGTGATTAAAGGGTTCTTCACTTTGAATATAATGTTTTAATCGTGTATCCTGTTCATCTGTGGTTCAATGGATAGAATGCTTCCCAGTAAAGCGTTAAAAGAGTGGGTTCGATTTCTGACCGACAGTTCGCTAAACCTCATCTAGTTTACTGACTCACAGTATACTCAGAGAAGAAAGAAAGTCGGGCGTGGCACTTGCAATCTCGCCTCCTAAAAGCGAAGTCACTACTACTGAGCCTCCAAAACTTGAGGCCCTATATTCCAGTTGGAACTCTAGGGATGAAGAAAAACACTTACAGTCTGAGAATGAATCACATGGAACAATCCAGTAACAATGTAAGAAGGGTTCATTCACGTATAAGTATTACCGTCCTAATTCTTCGAATATATATGAATACATGATCTCATCAGACCATCAGTAAACTTCAGTATATGACAATACAAAATTTATTAGGGATGAAAAGATTTCAAATCAACATGAGATATTACATGAATGTTTTAAAATAGTTGCTATAACAACATGTACACATAACTACTATGACTTCTGTGATTCGCCGGGTGAACTTGAGTGAAATTCAATAACACAAAGTGACTTGGTTACTACTATTGAAGGTATAAGAGGAAACCGCCCAAAGTCTTAATAACACTGCAAGCTTACTGACAGAATTCATCCAGGTCTAAACACATGAGACTGATTATTTTCTACAGTGACTACTGCATTCCTACAGAAGGTCAATAATCGTGTGGGAGGTGAGTTCAAATTTTAAAGGTGATACTACCTCCTTCAAGATATGCCTTTCTGAAGAAGGACAGAAAGCGCGAAATCACACTGAGAATGGGAAAATGAATCTGAATGCTACTGATTTCTAAGAGAACAAAGAATACTTGAAGGAAAGCCATGAGAGTATCACCATCAATTTCTCTGCTTTGAAAACGTATTAGTTGCTTTGAAATGATTCATTATTGTCTCCGTTATCCAGTGTATTGTACAGATGTGTGCTATTTATTCGAGGCTTATGGCAAATGTTTGCTTATGTGTTTACTGAACAGCACGGAGTTTTACAGCTCTCAGATGTTTGTCAGTTTTTTCTTTTTCTATTCCTTTACGTTCCAAATGGAACATAGGACTTCAAGCTGGATCTTTGACGTTTCATTAGCTGTGGTGTTTATTTTTACGAAGCGGGGTTGTAAGTCTCACGCCAAACCTTCCCCCTTTACCGGGATTACAACCAGCTTAGCGAGGTTTGAGAATGCATTGGACAAGGATAGAAGCCTGGATCACAAGCGTGGTTGGCAAGGATGCCTGATTACAAATACTGTTGTATTGTTACTATTCCGATTTGGAAATAGGGCCTGAACTTAAACTGCAGTCTGTCTCCAGTTGTTTTGAAGAGTTTCAGCTTGACCATGAAGGTCTCTTGAACTAGATGATGGTCCGTGCCGACATCTGCCACATTTGTCAACTTTTTGTCCAACATGCTGCACTTCCACTTTCTTGAGATTGAGACGAGATCTATCTGGTTTCTGGTGTGTCCATCACGTGAAATCCATGTTGCCTTGTGTATATCCGTGTACTTGTACATGTTGCCCCCAATCACAAAATTATTGAAGGTACAAAAGTCTATAAAGAATTCTCTGTTATAATTCATTTCTCTGAGTGTATCTCAAGCAATGATAAGGTCTCTTCCCATATTGTCTGCCCCGATTCGGGCATTCCTACAGAATTTTTATATCGCCATTTGGAGTGTTGTTCATTACCGTTTGCAGGTGTCTTTTTAAATCTCCTCTCTTATCTTTTTCTTGTGAGTTGTTTATAGACATGTAGAACTGGATGGTTGTAACCTTCATTCCTTCCTTTTGAGTTCATCTTGTTGTTATTATCCTGCAGGAGAAGACTGCTTCCCAGTCCATGAGAGCTTTGGTTGCTGTTGGTGATTCATTATAGGTTACAATAATCCATGTTTCTCTTAAGATAAAATTAAGAGAAGTTTTTTCAAAGCCTGATCACAGACTGATGTCAATTATATTAGTTATGAGAAGTCTTGACCAGTGAGGTCCATCCAGTCCGGTGTGAGGATGGAGGTTCCGCCGATGAAATTAGTCGGTGGTCGCACTAAATCACAAATTGGTAGAAGTTAGAATTCATGGGCTGGCAAATGAATCGGGTCCCAGTGGCTGAATGGTATACGAGCCTGCCTTGTAACCGGAAGTTCCTGGGTTCAAACCCCCCTGTGGGTGGCGCATACTGATGATGATTCCGAAACTAGGCTGAAACAGTTGTCTAGTACTCCCAGCTGGTTTTCAGTGGTTCTCTGACTGATACCGATCCGTGGTCAAACTCGAATTATGGAACACTTACCAACATGGCTTTACAAAAAAGAAAAACGATGACACCGCAGCTCTATCTTAGAACATCTGATAGAATCCTGACACCAAGCTACACCCCAAACAAACTTCAAAGTCGTCTAAAGAATACGAAGTAGTCTTCCTAAAATCGTACGAATCAGACTTCTTCAAACTGCAGAAGCAATGGTGATTCACTTGCTAAGTCCTGAACTCTGCATACAGAGGAAGTTCGTTCAATCACTACACTTGTAGTGGACATAATCTATCTTATTAGCCGACAAGTAAATTCTACCTAATCTTTTTTTTCTGTCTCTTCATTAGCATTATTTTTTCTTCCCAATTGTAATATTTTACATTTTCAACTTTCTTATTCTCAATCCCCACCCGATTTAATTTTCACACTTCATTACGACTGTTACTCACTTGACCAACTCTCAATTTCTAGTCATTTATGTTACATCATCCAACTTATTTGCTCAATTTCAGTTCTAATTTAGACGGCATCATATTCTACCGCACCTCTACTTAATCTCTACCTGTAATTGCCTCTGTTGCTATCCTGACCTAAGTCGAGACATTTTAGTCAATAGTCATATTACGTCATCTAACTTACTAGCTCAGTCTTGCCTTAGTTGCTGCCTAATTAACCTTGTTTCTATATTAGATCATTCTTGTATTACCTGATCAATTATCTAAACTTGACAACCCTCATGTACACACACACAAATAATTACAAATAAATGCGATTGTACAGCTATGTGAATGAATTCGCCGAAATGAGTCTCTTCGCTGAGCGTCTTCTCTTTTTCAATTATGGAATAACCAAAGCCAAAGAAGTACTGGAAAAGTGCTTAGTCCTGGTATGGGATTCTTCGGCAGTATACACTCCTGATCCTACTGCATATCGAACCTAGGACTTGCAGGTTACTGGGCCTAACTCGTTAACCATTAAGCAAGTTGGTTGGCGCTCCAGTGATCAATGAATTGACCATGAATTGACACAAGTTAGAATTCACAGACCATTGGATTCCAGTCCAAGTGGATGAATGGTTAATGAGGTCGACTGGTAACCTGAAAGTCCCGAGTTCGATCTCCAGTGAAGTATTGGATACTAAAGAGTCACAAATGACAACGAGACAGCTATCCGATACATCTTGGATTTCAACTGTTCTTTAACTGATAACATTTCGTGATCGAGTTTGTGATAAATCAAATCCCTAAAACTTGCAAAAAAAGGTTTTTTTGAAAGATAAGTTTTAATAAAAGATGAGAAAGACCGCATTAACATTAAAAGCGAAATAATGAGTGAAAAAACAAGCACAAGCAAACTAGTTCACAACTATCCTTTGAATTTTAATTATTTTTTATTCTGGTTTCACTGAAATAAATCAGGTCAAAGAAGATTTAAGGTGATGTTTTTCTGGTGTTTTTAAATTGACCTTCATATGGAAACTTATTCCTTTAGGGACCTGTCAAAAGTAAAAATGAAAATAGGTCAACTAGTATGATTTATTGCACCACTATAAAAAAGTTTTGATGTAACTTTGAAAAAGGAAGAAGAATCCATCTTACTCTGCTTGTTTTACATCATTTCTACACTCTGACCGCATGAATAGTTCCTCGAAGGAGCATTCCTGCACCTCGTTAGGGCGGTAGTCAACCAAGGAAAAAGAGACGGTTGGGAGTAAGTTCAACAGCCCCGCAACATATAAAATATGAAACCACTACTACAACTAAAAATAAATGAAAATCAACTGGGGAATGATGAAACAATGGTTAGTTTTGATATAACTAGTCTTTATACAAACATACCAATCAATATAGCTTTAGAAGCCATTAAAAGAGAACTAACTGCTTATCCTGAACTTACTCATAGGACAAAGCTGCCCACTGAGAAAATTATTTTAGGAATTCAGTTATGCCTCACATCTACTATCTTTAAATTCCAGGGTGAAATTTATAGACAAACAGAAGATGTAGCAATGGGATCACCAATATCCCCTATCGTAGCAGATACATCTATGCACAGCAGAGAAAATATTGATCTTAATTCATTTAATCCTACTCCAAAAATATGGTGGAGATATGTGGATGACACTTTCACAGTGTTAAAAACGAAACATACCTCCAGTTTCTTCACAGACGTAAACTTACTAGTAGAGGGAATAAAATTCATATTTGAATCGGAAAATGAACAAGAAGAATTAGCTATGTTAGATTGTAAAATAAAACGAATAGAAGAAGGTAAACTGCACATTGGCGTTTATAAAAAGCCAACGCATTCTAATAGACATTTCGACTTTAATTCATCTCATCTGTTAACTGTTAAGGTAAGCTTAGTTAAATGTCTAACGAACCGAGCAGTAGCACTAAGTAGTACAACAAAAAACCTAAACGATAAAATGAAACAGGTAGAAGAAGAAGCGTTGATGTTAAATAACTATCCCATAAAATTCATTAGGATCACCAGGGAAGGTTAAAAGCAAAATAAAAATATTCGTGAGACTTTTAGTGATAACATAAATAAGAAAGATTATACAGCACCTACAGTTTTACCATTTAAGGAGCGATCATCTGAGACCCTACGTGTGATTCTCAATAAAGCAGGAATTAGGGTGGCATTAAAACCTACAAACTTATTCCGGGACAAGCTCTGTAGGTTTAAGGGCCGTGTTGGATCGATTAGACAAAATGATATTGTTTACAAAAATACCTTGCAATGACTGTAAGTTAGGTAAACTACATAGGTCAAACCAATAGATTGGGGGTAGTCAAACTGTTAGAACATACGAATTTAACTAAGGTTAGAATGGTTGACTCCACATTTATAAGTAATTTAAAAGAGAACACAGCAGTCGCAGTGTATGCATTAACACACATTCACATAATAGCATGGGAGAGGGTTAAAATTCCAAGAATTAATACAGGTAGGCGGAGATAGGGAGAGGTTGATTACTGAATCCTTGTTCTTCTAGTCTACACCCAACAAGTGCAATAGGAATGACGCATCATCCATACCGGAAATATGGAAAATACTACTACCAATCAAATCAAGCGATGGAAAATAATGGAATTATATAAACGAATTTAGAAAGTTGTATGAGTACTTTCATATGATCATGAGCGATGAATTGTGCTGGAAACGTCATCAGTAAACATTACTGTATAACACTGTGAGACTTTATCGAAACAAATTGTATCCACAATGGAATTATACTACATCACACAGCACAAATTCTATTCTTATATCAATGAAATTTCAAGCCTGAAGCTTGAAGCCCTGAATTCTACTCAGAACACAGGGGAAAGGAAGAAAATTTATTAATGATGAGAAATTCTTACTCTGGGATGTTCAAAATGCAGATGTCAACATTTATTTCTTCTAACCTTTCAAGGGAGATATTCCTTCACGAACTGAAACTAGTTAAAGAATTATTAAAAGGGCGTTTTCGTCCTAGTGTAAGTCTCTCCAGTGGCGTGTAAACCTAGGTCTCTAACAAAGATCTTTTAATCTGCCCGTTAAGCCCACTTACAAATCAGGCTGTACCAGAACAATTCCTCTGAAAACAGATTGAAATACACTGATACTTACTTGATTGTTTCAACTAATTTTCCACTGACCTGTGTGTCACTGTTCTAACATTCGCGTACCGTCTTTTGACCCACTTCTTATTGACTATCTTTGTTTATAGCTGACCTCACTATTCCAATGATTCTCTTGGCTGTTATGTGATGTATTATTTAGTCATCAGGATTTTGTTTGAGTGAAATCAAGGTGACGCTGTAGAGCGGCTAATTAAGTTATGGACTCTCTGGGGGAAACGAGTTTTGTTATACCTGATGTTTACTGACACAGTTTTGATTCAACCTTACTGAGAATATTCTTGTTGACTCTCAGTTGCTGATTGTCTCACAAAGGAAAGGGAAAGGTGAGTCATGTTCAGATGAGCATATTCAGCCGCTCAGATTGTATGATCTTATTATGCATCCAGTTTTTAAGCGTTGGTTTGCAGGGCTTTGATTTATTTCAAGTTTGATGGCTGATTGATATTAGTTAGAGAATAATTGGAAACCAATAGGGAGTACTGGACAGCTGTTTCATCTTAGTCTGGAACTCATGAGCAGTTAGCGTCCACTGGGATTTGAACCAACGACCGTCACATTAAAATTCAAGCTTATTAACCACTTAGCCATGAGGCTTCAAAACACTGGCCACTGCTTGAACTCTAACTCTTACAATTTCGTGGTTTCAGCGTCACAGGAGCTTCCGTTTTAACCAGAAGTTCATCGGTTCGAAACCTGGTGTTGGGTGTTAACTGCCGATAAGCACCTGGCTTTCAAAGGTTTTCTAGCCGACACCAATCCGTGGCCAATTTTGAAACGAAGGATTGTTTAAGGCAATCAATAGTGGACAAACTCCCATCTTATGTTACTTCAAACTGTGTCTGCAAATTCACATTTACACGCGAAAGCACATACATTAGAAGAACAGAGAGAAAAGTTGTTATCCACAATTCTGAACACACACCAAAGAACCGGAAACTAAATGCCGGAAAGGCATTAAACAGTGCGACTGAACACCATCCATTGAACTATGATTATATTTTGAAAAGTCTGAAAGAGCTCAAAATAAACAGCAAGCAAAAGAAACCTAACCTCCTAAGTTTTGCTGAGGCAATCAACATCAAATAATTAAGATCAAAACTGTGTATGCAGAAAGAGACAGTGGTGAATCTCGTACTGCCCTGTTGATAACAAAATATACAATTTTATCACTTCATTTGTCACGTTTAGGAAATTTTTATTATTTCATCTGAACAAGACTCATTCTATTCCCTTTTTGCAATTCTATAAAGACATATTTTTAGCAATAAACATTATATCGGTCAAAGAGGGAGTCTTCTTCGAATCCGAATCCAAGAACACAAATTAGCTGTAAAACGGCATGATATTCATTGCTTCATATCAATGCATGTAGATAATTATGGACGCAGAAATTTTAAACAGTGGAAACACCAAAAGTTATACCAGGGAATTCCTAGAAGCCTGGTACTCAAGTGAATTAGCCGTTAACAAACACATTATTACAGACCAAATTTACCAGCTAATAGAAAGTAAATCTCATGACAAGAAAGTTTGATTTCCAAGTGAATAAAAATGATCAATAGAGACGTAAATTAATAACCAGTCGCGGCAGTGGTTGCCAGGAGATACAATTTCATTATTTGTGGGAAATTTAAATGATTTCATTATATACTAAAATTTGCGCTGAAAATGTTATCAAGAAGGTGAACAATGAAAGCTTTACAAATCAATCAACTAGCTTCTCAGAGAACACAACTAGTTCAACACATTCCCCGCAGTTACGTAACCTATTGTAAAAATTTCAATTGGGCTCACTCACTCAAGTTTGGCATACTTTAGAGAACAACGCATGGATTGGTTTCTTGCATTCAGACTAAAGTATTGAGGGTTTTTTTAAATTACAAGGTCTTTCAGTTGGAATCAAATAATCTGTGAATTATCATATCTTACTAGAACCCAAGGTAACTGCCTACCCGAAAACTGCCAGTCACCAGTGAGCATCTCACTGATATCCAAGTTTTGGTTTGTAGGGACTGTGGGAAGTCGTGACCAGTAGGAAACAGCAGGTTGCGCCTGACGACAAATACGTGCCAGCGATGACATTGTTAGTGATCACGCTGTGTCGTGAACAGGTAGAACCTGGGATTCATTGGCCATTGAATCAGGTCCCAGTGGCTTAATGGTTTACGAGCTCTCTTTATAACCAGAACGTTCAAACCCTACCGGTTGTGTGGGTGCATACTGTAAACAGTCCGAAACTAGGACGAAACAGCTATCCCATACTGCATGTTGGTTTTCCAATCGCTCTCTAACCGATATCGTCTCATGATGAAATCCTGTAACCAATCTATCAAATCCCTACAAACCAATGTTTGAATAAAAATAGCTTTTTTTGAACAAAATCTCTACACAATGTACATAAATTTGAGCATAATTTCTTTATCCAGTTTCTTCAAGTAAAACAGTAATGTGAAGAATATCATGTGGTGCAATGTTGTTCGGTCTGCAGCACAGAGTTCATTGCTCCATTTTATTTTTTCCTGAGTTACTCAAAAGGATTAAGTCATAATTGAGAACAGTATTAAAGATTATCATTAGGAAAAGTAGTGTCCCACCAAGTTAGCTCGTTACTATTGTAGTTGAAACACACCTTAACTGATGCGAGAGATGAACTCAGCTCATACTGTCTGACTCTCAACCCTCTCTCAGTTCACAACTCTCCCTTCGCGTGTCATCACGAATGACTAGAAGTCATCATAAAAGATTATATCCTCGCACAACCAAATACCAAAACTCAATGATACCTTATCTAGTCCGCGTTCTATGGGATAGATATAGTGGCAAGCGCGAAACATACGACTTACTGTGCAATTGGCGAAATAGTTGCCTGTTCTTATCCTCTCCTATTTGTAGACTATGGTGAGACTATTTCAGTCATCTTATAATGTTAGTTAACAAAATACTGTTATCATTTTATACTTTTTGTACATTTTCTAACTTGACTGCCACTGATAATTCCATAAGTTGCGTAAGTTGAAAATTTAGTTAGTACAGCGGAAGACTGGAGTTGTCATTCCAGTCTTTCCTGTTAACACCCAACAGACTAGACAGCTCTATGTAAAATAACCTTTTTCGCTGTAAAATGGTAGACAGGAAACATCAACACATGGAATAAATAAGATTGTTTTTCCGTCCAGACGTATATGATGTCTGATATAACTTGAATAACAAAATGACTACAATCAAATTTAGGCGGACAAGTGTTCCTTTCAGTTACAAAATTCCACATTAGTTCCATTAAACTACATATACCTAACATGAAAGATAAGGTGACGTCATAAGTGCAAATAACACTTAGGAACAGGGGGACAATAGGCTTGGAATTTGTGGCGATGATAAGCAGTCAAAAGACAAATGCGTCCATCACACAAAGGAATAAATATTGTTATCTACACGAAGTAAAATTGTAATGCGAGATGTACTACTGAAAGGATTCTCTAAGTAGTATATTATGTGAGATGGCTTTTACAAGAATAGGAAGTATGAAATGGGAATATAATAAGTACAAAACGAAGATTACATTCTAATGAAGATTTCGATATAAAGTTAAAGCATTTTGCTAAAGCTACGCATCACTTTACCAGATGAACATTCTGTCACCAAATTCTACTGAAAACTGACTTCTCAATACTACTTTGTAAGTAAAATAGCTGTCTAGTCAATAGTAACTTTTAAAAAGTTTCTTCTTTTGAAATTGGCCAGTGATAAAATCCGTCTGTGGTATCATTCGAAATACTGGAAAGACGACTCTTCATATTACTAAATGGATAGTAAAACTCCCAAGCCAGTCATCAACTTTATAGAAGAATCCGCTGTTAAAGAACAAAAATTCCCATTTCTAAACGCTGATTGACTCAAAACGTTCATAGGTTATATAAATAAACAAAAAGAATCTACAAGAAATTAGGTATTTAAATTAAGGCTGCGGGAAGCAGTTGACAGTTTCCGTGCGTTTTGACACTCATCTACCAAGTGCATCTACAACCTTACATCCATTGACATCCCCTATGGGATTCGAACCCACGCCACTAAGTGCTGCAGTCAGAAGCATTACCACTTAGCTATTCGGGGTCAATAATGAATTATAATAAGGATGCAATGAATGCGATGATTAGTAATTAGGGCTTAGCCAACCTGCTAGCTGAATCCTATCCATAAATGTGTACAATACCCGTAGCGCATGTGAGTGGTTCATCCTCGTTATGCAATTCAAAACTGACGTTAGATGACTGGAGGTCGTTGGCATAATACCCATGAACCCAGGTCTCGTGGTTGTCGGCACTTGTCAGAAGAATATTTATTTATTCTAGTCATCTAAATAACAAGGAAACACCATTGAAAATGTGGCTTTTATTGCTCCAAATCAGTTATGGTTAATACTTCATTGTCTTTTTGAGAATCGGGTTTTTACCGGTTCCACCGTGTCCTCGACGCGCTCCTAATCTTCTCTTTGGCGGTATTAGTGTAACGACAGAAGGCAAGACTCAGGCAACAGATCGTTTATTAATGAAATCAACACGTATTTATAGATTTTCGTGTACATTATTATAGATTATTGTTAGCTGACAAACACGGTTTTCTGATTGGTTGTTTCTCACTTAAAGTTAATCTTTCATCTCTTTGTTGCTGTCTCTTGAGTGTCAGATCATCTCTCTGCTAACTGTATCCGCCTACGCAAAGTCTGCTGTCCGTCTTTGATCTTGTTTTCACACGACTAATATTTGATACATAAACACTGACGTTAATTACTGTCTAACAGTTTGGCTAGCAGCCATCTCTCACCACAGTAGGCCTGTAATGATGGAAGGCTGGAAATGAGGCTAGGATCCCCAAACCGTAAAAGTGACATCACTGCGACTGAAAGTTCAGAGTTCATGAGTGAAACCTTTTGTTCCGCTCGGAAAACAAAATAATAAAAAAATTATGTTCTCATTTCATTCTCACTGAGTTTACGAGCTTGCGGGATAAGTCAAGTTTCAAACCGCATTACACGTGTTATATATTTATATATATATATATACATATATATATTATTCATTTACGTTCCCAGTGGAATATAGGATGGCTTCAAGCTAGAGGCCTGAAGTTTCATTATCTTTTACGGGATGAATCTGCTAGCCTCATGCATAACCTTCCCTCTTTACCAGTCTTGTTACCAGCTTAGCGAGATAAAGGAGGGCGTAGGTCGGGGATCGAACTTCAGACCACCTGCGTGGCCACCAACGCATATATGTATGTGCATAGTTTATATTCTTTAACTAATCACTGAGCGTGTAATTTCGCTTTACATTAACCAACATGAAATAGAATGTTTAAATACATTTATTATTTCGTATTGAACTGTGGTAAAAGTGCTCTGTTTCTAACAGCAAACAGAGTGTTTAATAATAATTTCCTTTATTCCAAAACAGAACTTGTGATACAGAATGGAATTCTCAGCATTTTTACTACAGTACTGGATCCAGTTAGTACATCATCAATAAATAAAATTCTACATAGATTAAGGAAATCTCAGTTCATTATGACAACAACATATTGGCATGTAGGTAGCAAAGGTAAAGCTGAACAGTGTTTGAAGGTGTTAGAAAAGTAGGTGCTGTCATATTTACTGGCGTAAGCGAGAGAAAGAAACAAAGTAGCACATAACGGAAAAAAAGAGAGAGAAAAAAGGAAAAGAAAGAAAGAGAATGTTGTGCCTAAAAATGATATGAGTTGGAAAGACGAAATCCAGTTGTACTACTGACTATTTAATAAGTTATAGGTATCACGCCAAATACTTTCTTTATCGCACAGAACACGAGCTAAGTAGGGTATGGTTGAGTTTTGTACTTGCTAGTGTGAGCACATAGTTTTTTATATAGGCTTCTGGTTCTGCCTGATGAGATGCAAGGGGAGAGTTGTGAATGAAGAGAGTGGTGTGAGTTAGATGAAATGGATTTGGCCCATTTTTCACATGAATCCATGTGCCTGTCAACCAGAATATAAATATATAAATATATATCACTCTGTTGCTAATGATGTATTGAACTTTGGGAATAGTATTTAGACGTTAACACCAACACACAATGATTCTTACTGTAAGAATAATATTCCGTTGGAACCCATTGTGTGTATCACACTACCACAACTGAAGGTGATAATGTTACGCAAACATAGCGCAGGATATGAAATTGTGTTTATCACCAAATTTATGCTATTCCAAATCTCTAAACACTTGTTTGTCGATATCCCTACTATAAACAGAATATGAAAGAGGTCACATTAGAAAAAGTACAATAGGCAGTTTGACATTCACAATGACATAAATGATAGTTCCTCTTATTAGAATACAACCTCAATAAGCGTTCCTTTCAGCAGAATATAAAAGCGTCGAAAACACATTGACATCCATAACACATTTATCTTTTCCCGAAATATATTCAAACTCCTATTGAAACTTTATGGAGTTCAAGAAAACCTAAAACAGGGTTGACTATCAAGTATTTCGGCAGCTGTTTCAAAATTACAAAGTGACGCAAGCACTTATCAATCTCATTCAGTAGTTATATGATGACAGCACACACCAAATGATTTACATCTAAATGGTCAGTGAGAACTTTGAACTGAAGACAGGAGTAAGAAAAGATTGTTTGTTATCCCTGATAATATTCTTGGTTATGGAGAGCTGCATTATACACCAGACAGTAGGGATTGAAGCGTAGGCTGAACCGAAGAGAAAACCTAAAAGATCTGAATTTTCACGGAGGATTTGTGTCGCGTGTCTCACAAATTCGAAGATTCACAAAGAAAGTTAAACAAGTTGGCAGAAGAAGTAGTGAAGATAGGACTTCAAGTGAACATAATGAAAGTAAATGCGATGAAAATATCCAGCAGCCAACACCAACAACAGTGCATCAGTCAACATCAGTGGGAGATGTCTAGACAAAATCACCTCTCTTCAACTGAAGCTAGCAGCGCTGATGAGGATATCAAAGCCAGCTGGGGTTGAAAAAGCAAAATATCGACTGCAATCAATATAGTAAACAAGATACCAAGTGAGTCATCCCTTTCTAGATTACCGCTTACATTGTGTAATCCATTTTCTAGAACAAATTTACCAGTATATGATTGGTCCGATGAATTCTCTTGTTGAATATAATTACGATTGTATAGTTTATGAAAATGAATCATTGGAAATAAGTTTAGTTTAAGAAAACGCACCGTTTTTGTTCAGCAAAGAAATATTTCTTTTAAACGACTTCATTTTTCAAGCAGGCTCTAGAAATTGCTCAGTCAATATTCCACATATGATAAGAATAAAGACAGTTAAAATGATATATTAATTGGGTAAAGTTGAAAAGGATAAATTACAAAACTTTTAAAGATTATTAAATGAGCGGATTAGTTTTAAGATTGTGAAAAACAGTAGATCAAGTATTGTCTCAACAAATTTAAGGGTATACAGTGACAGTAATAATAAAGACCGCCAAGATGAAATGAAGTGGAATGAATTCAGGTGGTAAAATAGAATAAAATAAAGGAACATTATTATGACCAAGATAAATAAAGAGGCTTAACTGGATATTTTTGAACACCTAATTTAGGTTTCTGTCCATGTATAGCCAGAGCGTTGCCTGGCTATGCATGAGTGGAGAAAACGTAAACTTTCGGAGTGGTTGCATTTGGTCTTGTACATAACTTTAAAGGGTAAATCACGTATGAGGGGCTAAATGACCTGACTCCAGAAGGTGTTCACAAATTGAAGTCTTCGTCATCCTATGCTCACTTTTCAGTTGCCAAACTGGGTAGTGTTCAGCTACGTGTTTACACAGAACACGCTTATAACGTGCAATTTAATCAGCTTCATAGGAGCATGAGAATGAGTATATGCATATAGAGGTGGACATAAGTGGTATTTTATCCTTGATGCATTGTCGAATTATATTTCGTCTGCTAAATATTAAATTTGAATCGGCCACATAAAAAGAGTATTTATTACTTTTGGATAAACGACTTTAAGTCAATTAAGCAATAATATCACCTTCAAAAACCAAACTAACAAACACTGTATTCTTTGGCACCGTCATTTGGTTGTGGACGGTTTCTTTCTTGATGTTTCTATCAATAAACATTTTTGGATATCTACTACTTAAAAGGGTTGTGCTAAGGTTGTATATTTCTATATCGATTGTATTCATACAGCAGATTTTCAGAATTCAGGAGCAGAGAAAACGGATAGGATGTCTCATCCTGCCCGTGGGGTAACCAGCTGCTGAAGTTAATGTACTGCCCTGCAAATGTGAACTTTCGATAAATTGATCCCCCTGCTCTATCTCGCATCACATCTAAGAGGTGAAATGAGGAATGTTAACCTTTTTGATAGTGAAAAGCATTGACAGGTAAGATCCATTAAATTTTTAAAAAAGCTCGCAGCTGAACAATTTTCATTACAAATAATGAAACTGTCATCAATATATCGCTTACAAATATGCAGAATCGAGACTGTTTTTTCAGTGGACGATTCTCTAAGCTCACCAAGAAGGCACCCACTAGAAGAGTTTCTAATGGAAACCGCATGGCGACTCCATCTTTTTGATTGTAGATAACATCGTTAAATCTAAACTGCCTATTATTATTGTTTCCTTTAGTTCTTACGGGAAAATAAGGCTTCAGTCTCCACTGCGTTCGGTTCTCTGCCAACGTTTTCACCTGAATCCACGTCTGCCCACATGCTTTCATCTCCTCTTCACATAACCTCCTCCGCCTCCATCATGTCAGCCTCGCACTGACGAACAACCCACCACTTTCCATGCGGGTTCCACTCGAGTCATGGCCCGGCGTGTGATGTCTTTCACTTTATGGTTTGTTTTCTCAGAGTATGGTCAATCCACCTTCATTTCTTACTGCATATATGTTGGACAGTCGGTTCCTGCTGGATTGGTTCGTTCATTGACAGAGATCCCTGTTGCTGATCTTTTCTGGATATCTGATATTGAGTGCTGAGTGAAGATGGCTGTTGATGCAGATCTGTAGTTTGTTCGAAGTGCTATTCGTGATGCGGCGCCAAGTCTCTGGTCCATCCCTATAGTAGCACTGACTTCACATTAGAGTTAAAAATTCCGATATTATTTCTCATGCTGAGTGATGTTAACCTCCATACAGACTTCAGAGAAATGAAATTTTGCCTTACCTTCCTGATCCTCACTTTAATATTTTCATCAGTTCTGTCAGCCTGTAGTTGAAACGATGCTTTCCTTCAGATTTTCCCCATTTATGCTGACTGTTGTCTGTTGTTGCTGCTATGGCTGTGGCTGTTGTTTCTGAGCAGGAATCTTCATCACCTCTATTTTCTCTATGTTCACCTGAAGTCCCATCTTTGATGCTTCTTAAACTGCCCATTATGGGTGAATCTCAATAAAAGCTTTTTCAAACAGTTAGTTGTAATTCCAGTTTTCTTTGTAGTTTACGTCCTTTTCTTATGACTGAATATGAGAATATTCCTTTCATTAAAGGAGAAATAAAAACATACGACAAAATCTTACAATTTATCCTATTCCTGCCATACTAGAAAACAAAAAAATTGAGCAACGAATATCCCTTTCGATAATTTCCTCTTCTGGCTCTACAATGATATATATTTTTTATATACGTAGAATATTCCAGAATAGTCGTCATTAACAATATTGTTGTTTGAAATACTATCGACTTTTTAAGTAAAATCAGTGGAATTACATTTATAGAAATGTAATAATAAATGGAATATCAAATAAAATTAAGGAAATGTCCACAACCAATTAAAGATCATTAAAACTTTGATGGCCAAGGTAAGGACAGTGTCTGAACCAATTTCCTTCGGAAACATAAGTTAGGTTTCTCAGTGTAGATCTCAACAGCCTCAGCAGTATGTAGTAGATGAACTCTTAAGGTGAAGTTAACATAACTTGGTGCGTGGTACATGACTGGGGAAGCCTCGTTAACATCATTTTTGTGTTCTGTATCGACAACGTGAGATAGAATAGCGCTTTGAATGGATTTTGTTTGTCCCTTACTTAACCACTTTGCAGGATAGTGTTAGGAAATCGCACGATAAACACACTTAATTGTACAGCTTATGTAAGTAACTGGCTTACTCCAAAGGAGTAGTCAAATTGGTAGATACACATAGAAGAGGCAAAATTAGGCAGTTAATCTTTAACTCCCGAACGCAAAATAGGGTTGGTTTTGAAGAGACAATGTACCTCAGTCGTACTGAATGCTCTTCTTACCGCATTCCTAAGGGGGCATTGTGTTAACGACTCACCGATGTTATCCCCAAGGAACTAAAGTTGTAAGAATAAGGCCTTTTTCCCAACTCTTGGTACCCGGGTGCCCCCTTCACTTTGTGCGTCGGTGGCACAGTGGTTAGGACTCTCGCCGACCATGCACATTGTCCGAGGTTCGATCCCCTGACGACGCACACCCGATATCTATGGTCGGCCTGAAAATTTGGGCTACCGATATCCATGCTGAAAATTCCATACTTGTACTAAAAGTATGGTGTGGAATCAAGCTGTAATCAAAAATTAAAATTAAAAAAATAAAAATAAATTCCTTAACTGTGAAACAAAGAAACGGGTGCCTATTTTACACAATGGTTATCTCAAAAACATTCGTTTATTAATTAAAGGAATGATAACTTATTCATACATCCTATGGTTAAACTTCAACCATAATTTATCACATAACCACCCCCGAAAGTGTTCATAACGCAACCCTTCATGAATCACTTGACATATACATAAATTAATAAACACGTTAAACTCATATTGTGAAGTCCTCAACGAGATAGCCATAATTGGAAGGTAAATATATATATGTCTAGAACAAAACCATTTTGGAGCATCAACACATGATGAAATATAACTGCACTTTTGTTCTGTTGTAGCCTTAAACAATGTACATTACAAATTAATTGTTATATCGCTCATTAGCAGAGATGAACTAATGACCTTTCCAATGTCCACCCACTTCAATCGTGTTATTGTTTTCCTAATTGCTGTCTAATGATAATTATCACTGAGCATTGAGGATATATAATATGTTCATGGGAAAAAGAAGAAAAAGAAGAATTTAGGTTATGCTTCATAAATTATATACATAAAATAAATTATCAAATACCTAATAACAACAATAGCGATTGACCTTACTTTTCTATTGTTCATTCATTCGCAATTAGTGAATAATTAAAGTAAATGAGTGAGTACTTGTGGTCAACAGTTATCCGAATGATGAGGGTTATTAGCGGCATTTCATATGTAGTCAATTTGTTTTGTAGACACTAAGTCAACAAGTCAAAGTAAAAGTGAGATAGCTGATGACACTGGCTAGTGGTGGAGCTATATCGTGCTTGAATCTACAGAAGTTGGAATTCATTGAATCACTGGCCACTGGATCAGGTCCCAGTGGCCTAATGGTCTATGAGCTAGCTTGCCTTGTAGAAAGAAAGGCCCTGAATTCAAAACCCGGCGGTAAGTGAGCACTGATGAAGAGTTCGAAACCAGGGCGAAACAGTTGTCCAGTACTCCCAGGTTGTGCAGCTGATACTGAAATCCTGAGATCAGTTAAATACCAGAAATTGAACACTTGAATGAGATAAATTGTGGAGAATGTGCATATATTTTAAAGTGGCTATATTCTTAAAATTTGCGAAAAAGCTTAGAAGCACAGAAGATAATATAAAAGTAAACGTGTTCTTTGCTGCAAACGAAGAGACCAAATGACGCGAACTAGTGAACGCCTTCGAAAAGTCCAGCCAGCTAACCAGTGTATCTTCCTTCGATAAAAACAAAGCTAAGAATTAGAACATGGGATGTTCACTCCATGTTCAAAGGTGCCTGAGAAGGATTTCAAATTATAAAAGAAATGAGCAGATACGGTATAAAAGCGCTAGAATGGAGTGTCACCAATCTACTCCGGTTGCCTAGACTACAATTGCGAAAACACTGACAGAGTGGCTTTCATGACATCACTAAGAGCATCGAAGGCTGTGTGTGGTGGGAGCCATTCTCCTTCAGGATAAGACAGCAGGGTTCGATTCGAAATGTAGGGCTGTTACAGTGATCCAATGCTACGCTCCTAGAAAAAACGCAGAACAGCTGAAGATGCAGCAATTTTGTGGAAAACTGCAGACTGTAATGGACAAAGTCCTATTCACTGATATGAATACTAGCCAAACTGGAAGTAGAGAGAGAGTGAATAAGAGGAAAATGCCATGTGTCCAGAGGCACTATGTAAAATAATTGAGGATGGATAACTCTTTGCAGACCTCCGCGACTTCAGTGGTTTGGTATTTGGATGTAGCAGTGACAGGCGCACAGATGCAAACAAGGAAACATTGGTATAGCGTGATTATTATATTATTGTTCTACCCTTGGGCTCCGAGCGGATAACAGGTATTAAACAACACATCCCCACTTTGTCATACTCTCCACGATCCTCTTTGGCTGCTCTTAAGTATGCCCACAGTCTCTAATCTCCTCTATTTCACAGTCGGACGGCCGAATACTCGCTTCCTATTCGGATTCCAATAGAGTTATGGCCTATTAGATGGTTGGAGGCAATCGGCATCCATCCATCCAATCGGCAACCATCTAATATCATCACAAACAATGTACACCGTGATGGCGAGCTACCTGGAATCGTGGCCACATTACAACCTGACTGATAGAATTCAGTCTGCACCAAAGAGAGGACTAGACGCATCATACTAGTTACTAGTGTCAAATCAAAATAGAGTTATGGCTTGGCGTGCGATGTTATTCGAGAGTCCCCTCATGGTATGCCTTATCCATCTCCACTTCTATTTACTTGTTGAGCAATAGGTTCGTCCCCAGCCAGAGTTTATTGTTGCTATTTCTTTCTGATAGGCGATAAGATCTTCCATATGGAGCCAGCGAGGGCAACTGTTGATGAAGGTCTGCAGCGGTCTGTTAGAAGTGTTCTTCACGATGTAAGTGCCGAGTTCATCATCCATAAAGAAGAACTGACTGACTTAATGCTCTGGTTAAAAATCCGAATTTTGTTTTTTACGTTGAGGGCGGAAGATCTCCTAACTGACTTCAGAATGATGAAGGTCTCCCTTAAATTTCCAATTCTGATTTTAGCGTCCTCATTCGTGGTGTCGACTGTAGTCTAAACGATGATTCCTAGATGATAAGTGAAGGAAGTAACTTCTTTCAAATTTCTTCTGTTCACAGTGACTGGGGCTTGCTGTTGTTGTTGTTGGTTCGTTGATTATTTTTATCAACTCTGTATTCTCTTTCTTCACTTGAAGTCCTATCTTCGCCGCTTCTTCAGCCAAATTGCCGGTTTTCGCCTGTAAATATTCAGGTTAACGTGGCATTAAGCATACATCATTTACGAAATCCAAATCTCCTAGAATCTTGTTATCGGTCCAACATATTTCTGTCCCCTTACTCCCCCCTGTCTAACAAACACACACGGTATACCGCATAATCCAGTCCATCACAGTTGGGAATATCATCGGTGATAGTAGTGGGCAGTCTTATCTTACTCCTGCATTCACTTCAAACGCCCTGCTGTGGATGACGTGACAAGTGGAATTGTCTAATGGCTGTTGAAAGAAGTATTCCAGTGGTTTCTAGATTACTTTATGATCAACTTGACGGATAAAGCAAAAATTAGAAGTGAAATTCAGCTATTTACATGATTATTCTATCTTATCACAAATGTTACCGTATGTTTAGGTATGACAGTTAACTACGTACTATTTACTATGAAGAACGAACTTGAATATTACCAGTTACTTCTCAGATGAGCAGGCCGGATGAATCAGACAGGTACTTCAAATCATTTTCCTTATATTAGCAAGGTATCTGAAGTAATGAAGGGAAAATGAAGGAAAAAGCTATCGCTAAGACTGTTCCGCAGGTAGAAACGTTAAACAACCACGAATGAAAATCCAACCATAAGCATGAAATCATGGTGCTGCATACTACTAACTCATTAATATGAGTAGTTAGATACTAATCAACCAGTGGTTCCCCTAGCCAGCCAAAATGGGATGATCTATAAAACGGACAGCCGTTTCCGGCCGAGGTTATCCGTGGCTTACCAGGTTTTGGTTCATTTCAGACACCTGAATCTGTCCGAACCACGTAATTTCTGGCCACCTAGTTAAGTGAACTTGCGGCACACTGAAAAGTGAAAGTAATATCCCATTTGAAATTTATAACGTTTAAGGCAGATTGTTACCACAGCTGCCTAAGAAACCATAATTATTTAGATCACTATGTGCGAAATGAATGGATTTTAGAAACTTCTGAGACTACTAGTGTAGTGTGTGCTAGTCATAAACATATATGAGTAATAAGTGGAGTGCTAGCAATTACAACTCACACCTCATTAGATATGCCTGTAAGGATGGAGAAAAACCTCATAATTGATATACAATGAAGAACAAAACAACCCTTATACACTGCATGATATTCCTTGTGAATTGCGATGTCTACACAAGACTTACCACTACGTTCTGTTTCAAATAAACATAGTCCGAACTACCAGCTATCTGGGCACTGAAAATCAGAAAGCTAAAGACACTAGCAACAAAAAGCTCCTGGCATTGTAGCTAATCAACTAAGAGTCTATTGGCCCACTAAGCAATAAAGAGAACAAAATGAAGATGGGTTTGGTATAAGCTGAGGAAACCTCTGAGTGAAATCACGTGGAAAGTAAGCCATTTGGAGTAATCCAAACGCAAAGTGAGGCATCGGTTGTGGATAAGAGGATAAGAATAAGAAGGTCGTTCGGAATGGGGAATTTAAGCTTACGGGCAATCAGGCAGGCAGCTTTAGAAGATTGCAGTGAATAGGGTGAAATGCAAATGTGCTGCTGACGACCTGCCTCTCGCCTTGGAATGATATATTATTATTTCCTTTAATTCCAAGAGGAGCATAAGGCTTCAGCCGTGCGTCTCCATTGCGTTTGGTTCTCTGCTAAAGTTTTCACCTGGCTCCATGTCTGCCCACATGCTTTCATCTCCTCTTCACATGACCTCCTCAAAGTCACTTTTGCACTGACGACCAACTCGCCGCTTCCCTTTCGGGTTCCACTCGAGCAATGGCTTGTCTAGTGCTGTCACTTGATGGTTTCCTCAGAGTATGGCCAATCCATCTCCATTTGCTTCTGCATATTTGTTGCACAACCGGTTCCTGGTTGGTTAGCTCATTTCCAGAGATCTCTGCTGCTGATCTTTTCTGGTCATCTGATCCTGAGTAACGAGCAAAGACAGCTGTTAATGAAGGTCTGTAGTTTGTTTGAGATGCTCTTTATGACGCGCAGTGCAAGTCTCTGGTCCATCCGTATACTAGCACTAACTTCACATTGGAGTTGAAAATCCGGATCTTATTTTTGATGCTGAGTGCTGTTGACCTCCACACAAACTTGAGAGTAGTGAAAGCTCGTCTTGCTTTTCCGATCCTTGCTTTGTTATCCTCGTCAGTTCCGCCTTGGAATGATAATCATATGATAAACCTGTGGTTCAAACAAGTTGACCAGAAATCTGTAGTCTTACACCACAATAGAGTTTAATAAACACACTGAGCCATTTTCAATGAAAAGTGAACGCATTCCATCAAAATATTATATCCAGAAGTCATACTCTCTAAAAGGCTTGAATTTTAGTATATCTTCTAATTCGATGACCAATAGCTTAGGAATTTACAAGTCACTTACAGTATATTTAGAACAATAATAGTTTAGTAAACGTTACTGATAATGCATAATGCCATACAAACTCAAAGACTTACAGGCGACAATCAGTAAAGTAGCTGGAGAAACGGCGAAGACAAGACTACAGGTGAACACAGGGAAGACAGAGGTGATGAAGATAACCAGCCAATAGTGACAGTAGCAACAACAACAACCAGCACCAATCAACATCAAAGACAGAGATTTAACAGAAGTTACTTCCTTTGTTCACTTATCTAGCCTAAACAGAATCGTTTCAACCACAGGCAATCAGCACGGATGAAGATGTTAACACTAACTAGCGTCGGAAAGGTAAGACACACCTTCATCAACCTGAAATCAGCTTGGAAATCTTCTGCACTCAACCAACACAAGGAAGAAGATTTGGATTTTCAGCGCATATCTGAAGTCAGTCAGTTCTTCTATATGGGTCAGAAACTTGCACTACGTGTTACGAAAAGCATTTCCAACAGGTTGCAGACTTATATCAACAGCTTCCTAGGCCGTTCCCATATTGCAGATCACGTGACAAGCCAGAAAGAATTAGTAACAAGAAAGTCTGCAGCTCGACAAACCGACGAAGGGCCGATTGCTCAGCAAATTTGTAGGAGAAAATGGAGATGGATCGGGCACACGTTGAGGAGTCCGTTGAGTGATTTTACGCGCAGTACAGGCCACTGCTCGAAAGGAACCGAAATGGGAAGCGATGAGTGCATCATCAGTGCCAGGTCGACATGGAAGAGATCCTGTGGAGAGGAGGAGATGATAAACCATGGTCAATCGTGGGTCTAGCCAGCTGCAGAGGACGGCAGCGACTAGAACGAAGCGTAGATGTGTTATTGAAGCCCTATGTTCCACTCAGAACCCGAGGTAATAATGATGTAATTATGTTACTGATAAAAGTCTGTAACATGTTGAATAATATTTCTTTGGCAATAACTGCTCCCTTTCCATCTGGTTGTCGAAATCCAGCTGAACTCGGCGCACGAAGCTTCACTGTCTGTCAGTCTCTTGTAAACTATTCTTTTTAACTTATCTTGTTTCTGTACTATTCAATGTTCCAATCAAAGGAATCGATTAATGTACTACTTACGAACCCTTATCAGTAATATATCTGATAATAACCTCCCTATCGAATACATGTTTTCGGATTAAAATTCACAAACCTTTTTTGTTCTCTTTTCTTTAACTCTCAAGGAGCTCCTACACTCTTTCGCGTCCTTCAAAAGCTTATTGTAGATAAAAGATATTAAGACTGTTCATTTTTTTAATGAAAAATGTCAGTGAAAAATTTTCGTTTCTTTCTGAAATTATCACGAACAAAAGAAGAAGATGTATTGAGCTGGAAGAAAAAAAGAGGGATGTGAATGAAGTAAAAGGAGAAGGAACTGAATCTCTTTTGATGGTTATAAGTAGGCAACAAATCCGTGACTACCTCTTTGATAAAATTCAATTATATTGGTTTTCATTTGAAGCAGAAGAAGAAGCTAATTTAAGTACATTATAGTTATACAGTTAATTCCAAATGCTTTCATGCATTGTACCTTTTTATGAGTATATGCTTCAAAAGAGCAGATGTACTTTCTATACGTTGGGAAGTATTCTCACCTTCAGTATGATGAGCTTACTTAAAGAATGCAATCATAATGATTTCGACGTCTAGGAAATAGATGAAACTGCTAAATCAGAGTCCGTTAACTTATCAGAACTGATCTAGAATGATGTAGAAGCAGCCAGGTTATATAATCTAGAAAGCAGTCGGTGATCTGTGTGCATGCACTTGCGTATAATCACACAGCAGGTCAGGGACGGTGTCGGTGGCGCAGAGGGAGAATGCTCGCTGACCATGCTTCATTTGGTTCTGGGTTCGATCCCCGGCCACCAACGCACTCCTTTACCTCGCTAAGCCAGTAATAAAACTGATGGAGTGGGAAGGATGGGCATGGTGCTAGCAATCCCATCCCGTTAAAACAAATAAACACTACCGCTACAGAAAATTCAAGCCTCCAGCTTGAAGCCCTATGTTCCACTGGGAATTCAAAGGAATAAAAAAAGGTGTGGGACAGAGTAAAAATATCAGGAAATAATAGGAGAATCAGTACTAAACACAGACAACAGAAAAGATACAATAGCATAGTAGGTCTTTGCAAAATTTTGTTATTAAGCGACGGGGAGTAAAATATCTATGTGAAGCAATTTAGGACGTCATGTGAACACATTAATAGGATGGCGAGTACAAGACTGTACCTTGAACAACTCAGGCACCAGGAAGATGCGCCACACAAAAAATATATAAAGAAAATAGTGAGATATTGAATAAGGAAATCATTTAGATAGGAAGCAAGTATATTTCTTAAGATCGAAAATCTGTCGTATTTCTGTCAGAAAGGAAGGGGGAGAAGGAAACTGCAGCATATTTGTCATTGATTACGACTCTTTGCGATAAATATGATAAAGTTTCGAGCCGCCGATTCAAAATATCTGTCGGACCTCAACCAAGAAGCCATGATTCACAGAACAGTGCTAATCTAACAACACTTTTTCTTTCTTGTCTCAAGGTTAGCGAGCAGAAAAGGATACAGAAGTCTCTAGGATGACATTTGTAGCACATGTCCAAGCCACCGAAGCCAGTGCTTCCAGTCGACGATACTCAATGAATGGTAATCTCCACTGTGTTAAAACATACGCTGCGAGAACCCAGAATTACTCACACGATGATGCCATCGTACGCAAGCAATTCTATGGAAACAGTAATGGTCGAATTTAGTTTATTAAATAGTGCCTTGGTTTTTCACATCTCCAATCATTTATCTGCTTTTAGGATAAAAATGAGAGGTTAAAACTAGTTGGATTGATATCAATTAGACAACCATTGAAAACCAGAGGTATTAGACAGGCGTTTCGTCCTAGTTTGGGATTCGTCGGTAACATGCACCCACTTTCCTCAGGACTTAAAATTCCTGGGTTATACCCCCAGTGAGTGCTTACTGCCGATAAATCACAAACCATGATGAAACACCTTTGCAGTACTCCTTGATTCCAGGATCAAACTTGATGTTCAAGTTTGTCTCAATGGGGTAAGGTGTGAGTACAAATTTACGCAGTGTTAGTGGAAAATAAAAGAAATATAAAACACTGGAGAAAATTTTCTTTTCGACGAAACATTTTTAAATATGTTGGACAGTCACATCTTTATTCAGGAGATGAATTCCTGAAACCAACGAGATACTAGTAATTCTGTTCTATAATATGTTTTACGGCATACAAGGAATAATCTAGAAACGAATTAAATAATGATAATTTTAGTAGTAACGATGAAGTCAGTTTTCGTTATGGCGAAAATCTTCGCTTGATTATTTAGAAGACATAAGAATTGAGCACAGAAATATTTACTTTTCAGGATTTCATCACGAGCTGACATTGGTTAGAGAACCATTGGGAAAACCAGGAGTAACTGACAGTTGTTTTGTCCCAGTTTGGGACTCTTCATTAGTACTCATCCACCAAGGTTCAAATCCAGGACGTTCTAGTCAGAAGGCCAGTCAGTGGAACATTAAGCCACAGGTTCTAGTGGGAAGTCATGACTGGTAGGACACAGCAGGTCGGGTGCGCGGAAAAATACTCGCCGAAAACAATGGCTGGCGGTCGCTCTATCTTGTGAATTGACTGAAGCTGGAATTCATGAACTGGTCATTGGATCGGTTCCCAGTGGCTTAATTGTCTGTGAGCTCGCCTTGTAACCAGAAGGTCCTGGGTTTGAACCCCAGTGTGTGCGTTCAACCAATGGGCCCCAAACTAGGATGAAACAGCTGTTAACTATTCCATGCTAGTTTTCAATGGCTCTCCGTCAAATTTGAAACAAATCGAATCCCTGCAAACTAAATCTTGAAAACTAACATGATGCTCGCTAATGACTTGCTGCAGGAGGAAAATGGCTTAAGTTGTATAGAAAAGTCGTCACCAATGAGGTCCACTCGATCAGTGGTGTGGAAGATTACATGCCGATGACAGTGACGATTAAAGGGTTGAAACAATTGTAAGAATCCAACGAGTGGATTTCACAATGCATAGTTATGGAAATAAATGTTTTTTCTAACTGATTACGTAAAAAATGATTGAAGATGGAGTTGTCAGAATGGTCAAATAATTGGGACATTGATAACTTTTAAATAACTTAGTAGAAGGGGAAAACTGACCGTTTTTGATATTCACATAGAAAAGCGTCTGCACGATTTCCGACTGGACACACGGATTTGGCTTCTTCAAATGGATTCCAGCAGCCTCAGCTGTGTGCAGAAGACGAACACCGAACATTCCAATGAAAAAGAAATTAGGACAGTAGTGCTAAAACAATTACTCCGTTTAATAAATTTGGATAGTGCTGTTATTAGAAGACGGGGATTACCTTTAAAATTTGAAGCATTTGCACAATACCCTCTGAACAACAATTTGATCCCTCACATATTTACTTTACAGTCAAGTCAATTTATATGAAAAATAAAAGCCAATTAAAGTGCATAAAGTGACATAAAAAGCAATTAATGATAAGAATAATTAACAACCCGTTTGGTTATAAAATAAGATAAGGATTATTAAGGTGTAGGTTAAGAGTAATATAGTAAGTAAGAGTAATAAAGAGTTGATATGTCCACATCATTGAGATAATGTGAATAGTTATCGCCTCAGAGTATTTCAGAATGCGCTCCTCATGGTGTTTATACATCATCTTGAAAAACATTTAGAAATCAATCTTTTTTTTCCTTCACGTTCCCCAATGGAACATAGGGCTTCAAGCTAGTAGCTTGAAGTTTCTTTAGCAGTGTTTATTTTACGGGACGGGGTTGCTAGCCTCATGCCCAAGCTTTCCTCTTCGCCAGCATTATTTCTGGTTTAGCGAGGTAAAGGAGTGCGTCGGCCGGGGATCGAACTCCGGACCATGTGCATGGTCGGCGAGCGTCCTAACCGCTATCCCACCGACGCACTAATCAATCTTGTGATTCATATTAATTAATTGGTTTTCTGTAAATAGAAAATTGATTGTCTGTCATCTGAGTTCATCGAGATTATACGGTTCACATGATTTCGAATACCCTTGAGAATATGTTCTTCCACCCTCGTGTGCGAAGGTATATTACTTCTCTGTATGTATGTGTGATCAAACACTCACCTATATGTAAATTAGTAAACCACATGAGATGGGTGGTTGTCATTTATTCAATGTTGAGGTTTTTATAAAGCGTGTTTTTGGCTTTTTAGATAATTATAAACCAGGTTGAGTAGTAATTTTTACTGACTACCGAATTCAGTCTCTGTCTTTAAGTCCTACTGGTGATTTTCTCACAATAAAGTACCTTGACGTGGACGCCTATCTTCGGTACAAAATAGACTGTAAGCTTTGACACTAATTGACTCCTTCAGTAGTTCGATCAAATCGCAACACTGCGGATCATCATTGAACAGAGCTTGGAATGGCAGTCAACTCTCTATCTCAACTTCATCGACTTTCGAAAAGCTTTCATCGGACAGCGTTGATCGAGAGGTGATTTGTTAACTACTTCGCTACTACGGGTGCCTCTGAAAATTGCACACCTCCACCAATAGTTCTACTACAATGCTGTATGCCAAATAAACCACAACGTGAAACTCACGGAATCCTCCGAAGAATTGAAGACAGGAGTAAGACAAGGCTTCCTAATATCTCCAATGACTTTCCTGATCGCGGTAGACTGGATAATGTGGCAGACAGCCAGCTGAGCAGCGAGGAGACCGGCATAAAATGGACCCACACAAAATACTTGGAGGATCTGGACCTCGCCGATGATATACGTCTGATTTTCCACAAACTGGAAGATATGCAAGTGAAAAGCAACAAGTTGGCAGAAGAAGAATCCAGTGAAAATAAGAATTTAGGTGAACATAGAGAAAACAGAGATGGTGATGAAGATTCCTGACCAACAGAAACAGCAACAGACAACAATCAGCATAAATAGGAGGAACCTGAAAGACGCAACCTCCTCCACCTACCTGGGAAGCATCGTTTCAACTACAGGCGAACGGAACTGACGAGGACATCAAAGTGAGGATTGGGAAAGCACGGCAAGCTTTCATTACTCTCAAGTCTGTGTGCAGATCAACAGCACTCAGCATGAAAAATAAGTTAGTGCTACTTACTATACGGATCAGAGAAGTGACGAGTCACGAATGGTGCTTCAAACAACCTACAGATGTCTTCGCCAAACACTCAAGATAAGATGTCCGGCCAGAAAAGATCAGCAACAGGGTTCTCTGGGAGGTAATCAACCAGGAACCAATTGTACAAAAAGTATGCAGGAAGAGATGTAGTTGGATTGGCCATACTCTGAGAAAACCATCAAGTGACATCACACACCAGAACATCAGTCGAGTGGAACCCGAATGGTAAGTGGCGAGTTGTTCGTCAGTGCGAGGGTGTAATGGGGTGGAGGAGGTGATGTGAAGAGGAGATGAAAGCATGTGGGCAGACGTAGATTCGGGTGAAAACATTGGCAGAGAACCGAAAACAATAGAGACGTTTGGCTGAATACCCTATGTTCCTCTATGAACTAAAAGAGACAGTAATAATAACATAATCACCGGTTCGAAAACTTCAAAGAATATCCATCTTTGAAAAATGTATCCATCAATATTTGATTCTAATCTTCTTTGTCATCAGCATCACAGATACGCTAAATTCTTTGATACAAACGTATGTTCAGGAATACGAGTTGGTCACATCTAATTATATTCCAAAAGGTAATATTAATTATTTTTATTATCCTTGTTCATAAATCTCTCATCTTTTTTATTATTATAACTGACACTCTATTTTTGATATAAACTGATTCATTAGGTAAGTGTGCAACCAAACTGTTCGAAATGTACTGTATTCTAACAACTCAATTGAAATTTATTAAAGGGACCGGTTATTTTTAATATATATATATTTAATGTGTGCCACTTTATGGGTCATTTGGATCAATATTTCGATATCTAAAGCAACGCTTACACAATAGCTAAATCCTAAAGGATATGAGCATTAAAATGAAAATAAATTTATGGCTTTTTTATTGTCAAACAGGATTAATTATCGAAGGGAAAAAGGAATAAATTAAAGAATAGTTAAGTTGATTCCTTTGCATAATTAAATTAATTAGATGAGACTTTCAAGCTCGATCAAGGAATGACATCACTTAGAGAACCATAGTGAAGTCAGGGAGTACTGAATACAGTCGCACTCATTATCACATCAGGGGTCTAACCCAGTGCCTGCGGGTTACAAGAAGAAACCAATTGCCACTATTCAGTCACAGTGGCGGAATTCAATTGTGCATCAAATCTATCTCCTGATAATTTGTGGTGTAATTTAAAACCAGTTAAATTCTCGCAAATTTTTATTATATTTTTATTTTGACTATAGCTTTATTCCACACAGTATTTGGTGCTAGTATGGAATTCTCAGCATGTTATATCGGTAGCCCAAATTTAGCAAGCCGACCATTGATATCAGGTGTACGTCGGCCGGGGATCGAACCCTGGACTATGTGCATGGTCGCCGAGAGTCCCAACCACTGTGCTACCGACGCACTTTGAAACACTTTGAAATGAAAACTACTAGTATTTTACTGAAGAGAATTTGAGTACGCTCTTATGATGAGTGTATGAAAAGGAGAACAAATTGTTTGTCGCTCATCATTCATGAACATCGCCAATCCACTTTGTAAAGCCAAAAATTCTTATATCTGTAGCTGGAAGGTCTTGGGTTCGAACCCCAGTTGTGGGTGCTTACGATGAAGAGTCCGAAACTGAGCAAAACAGCTGTCCATTATTCTCAGGTTCTCCAATGGTTCTATAACCAATTTCAGCTCATGATGAAATCCTCTAATCCTATATCTGTAGTTTCCTCTCCAAAATATTCAAGATTGAGTTGAATTGAAGCTTAATGCACTGAATAAACACCATTTTCGGTGAAGAAAAAATGTAAATTGTAATAATGTACAACATATGTCTTTCATTTAATATACTGTAGGTATGAATGAATTTATTGATGCATGAAAGACATTGCCACCTTCCAAAATAATGCAGATCTGTAGCTGTATTGGATGCTTCTGATATGGTTGTGTTCTGTGGGCCCTGTGGTTTAACTGCAAAGCTACAAAAGCATCCAGTAGCCGGTCAAACTAACCTGTGAATAGCCAGTTCAAACTGCAGTACTCCAGCCTGGAGAAGAATAGGAGAAGAGTATCTAATACTCACCTTCAAGGTAAATGAACATTTATACACTCTAATGGAAAGTTGTCTAAAGCCAAACTGAACCACCAGCAGAAGCAATCCTCAGAAACCACAAGAATATTTCTGTAATGACAGAATACATTTAAATAGTAATAGCTCCATTCCGAAAAATGCGTTTTTGCACATCATCAACTTCAAGAAGGAATTCGACAACTTTGATCTAGAAGTAATTTGAAGACTGCTTCAACAATAAGGCTTGCATTGCCCATGTCTTTATCAACCTCATTCAACAGCTATATGACAGTGGCACGCGTCAGGTGATGCATAAAAGAAAACAAGGTAAGGCATTCGAAGTAATTACAGGATTAAGATAGGGCCGCTAGCCTATTATCACTGATGATATTCTTAACTGTGATGGACTGCAATATACGTCGGACTGTGCACAGATTATTATTATTGTTACCTTTAATTCCTGGAGGAACATAGGGCTTCAGCCATGCGTCTCCATTGCGTTCGGTTCTCTGCTAGAGTCTTCACCTGGCTCCATGTCTGCCCACACGTTTTCATCTCCTCTTCACATCACCTCCTCCAAGTCACCGTTGCACTGACGACCAACTCGCCGCTTCCCTTCCGTTTTCCACTCAAGGGCTTGTCTAGTGATGCCACTTGATGGTTTCCTCAGAGTATGGCCAATCCATCTCCATTTCTTCCTGCTTATTTGTTTCACAATCGGCTCCCGCTGTGTTGGTTCGCTCCCAGAGATCCATCCCTGTTGCTGATCTTTTCTGGCCAGCCATCTGATCTTGAGTAGTATTGAGCGAAGACAGCTGTTGATGAAGGTCTGTAGTTTGTTTGAGATGCTCTCCATGACGCGCAGTGCAAGTCTCTGATCCGTATAGTAGCACTGACTGACTTCACATTGGAGTTGAAAATCCGGATCTTATTTTTGATGTTGAGTGCTGTTGACCTCCACAGAGACTGGAGAGTACATTTATATAATTACCTAAAACTCTTATTTTTGTGGAATATCTTGCCAAAATGTCGCAAAAAACTATTGCAATTATTTCCCTTTGAAACACTGAATCTTTGGATATAAACCTTGTTGATGGATAATACCAATAACTATCTATTTGTCACTCTGTGCTTGTTTAACACTAACTAATATTTATAATTGTATATATTGATGGATTTACATGTTCAATTTGGCTCAACGCAGGGAGAAACCCACAAGATCGCTTCTCTATAAACTGTGCACAGAGAGTGAGAGAAAAGGAATACGCCGGACCACCAATACGAAGACTCTAGAAGATCTAGACTTCACAGATGATTTATTTCTGATGTCAGATGAACTCGAGAACATACAGGCAAAAGCTAACAAACTGTTAGAGGAAGCACTGCAGCAGGTGAACATTGGAAAGACAACAGCAACAACAACAACCAGCACTAATCACTATCAGTAGGAGAAATATTTCAGAGGTTACTTCATTCACTTACCTGTGAAGCATCGTTTCAACCAAAGATACTCGGAATGGATAATATCAACAATAACCAGAATCGGAAAGGCGAGATACACCTTTATCAGTCTGAAATCAGTCTTGAAATCAGCACTAACTCAGCACAAAGAACAAGATTCGGATTTTCAACACAAATGTTAAGTTAGTTAGCTCTTCTATATGGGTAAGAAACCTGCACTTCGTGTCACGAAAAGCATTTACAACAGGTTGCAGACTTTCATCAGAAGCTGCCTTCGCCAGACCCATTCTGAAGATCAAATGGCCAGAAAGAATTGATAACAATAAGCTCTGGCTGGAAACAAAGCAACCAAGAGTCCACCGCTCAACAAATACGTAGGAGATGGATGGCGTATGCATTGAGAAAAACGTCGAATGACATTGCACGCAATGCAGGCCATTGCTTGAGTGGAATCCTAGTGGAATCAACAAGTGGGTTGTCAGTGAGAGGGAATAATAATAATTATCTGTCATGTTACTAAGTGTAGACAGTTTGGGACACCAGACTGCCTGAGACAGTGTGAACAGCAAATAATAAAACTGCCAGATATTTCCTAGAAATCTGATATTTAGACCGAAAGATATATTGACATAAGTGAAATTTATCAACCAGTAAAGTGTACTTCATAAGACAGAAAGGCTGAATTCCAAGTAAATGAAATAACTGATGCTAATACATTTTTACATGATTCATAGAGAACTCCAAGACCTTCACTCAGCATTGAATTAAGCATTGAAGATATTGTTTAGAAGGGCGATGAAAATTTCGGAATCAAGCAGTCCTACTCAGTGAATATAATCATATGAAAGATATAGTGAATGAAGGCTTGTCAAATGCAACTCAGTTTGACTACAGAGATAGACGATCATACTAATATTTTAGTCTCGGTACGTTGACAGCTGAGTATCTTCGTGTGAGACAAGTATTTTGTTATCAAAGAGAAGTATCAGATTGGTATGCCCATACCAGAAACTAGGCTATGAGGCTCTTATCTCAATTTAAAGTTACTTCATTGTTTTTACGAGTTGATCACGGAATGATATCAGTTAGAGAACCATTGAAAACCAGGGGTACTGGACAGCTGCTGTTTCATCCTAGTTTGGGAATCATCGGCAATACGCACCCACTGGGATTCGAACCCAGGACCTTCCGGTTAACAAGGCAAGCTCGTATACCATTCAGCCACTGGGACCCGATTTAACGGCTCATGAATTCTAACTTCTACCAATTCGTGATTTAGCACGACCCCAACCATTATCGTTGGTAGGACATCCATCCACACACGTGACATCTAATTGGACCTCACTGGTCACGACTTCTCACTAGAACTCCAGGAAACTCCATCCTGTAGCAAGTCACTAGCGAGCACCAGATTAATTATCTTTAGTTTGGTTTGTAAGGGTTTGTTATGTTTTTACGAGTTGATCACGGACTAATATCAGTTAGAATTCATGAGCCGTTAAATCGGGTCCCAGTGGCTGAATGGTATACGAGCTTGCCTTGTTAACCGGAAGGTCCTGGGTTCGAATCCCAGTGGGTGCGTATTGCCGATGATTCCCAAACTAGGATGAAACAGCAGCTGTCCAGTACCCCTGGTTTTCAATGGTTCTCTAACTGATATCATTCCGTGATCAACTCGTAAAAACAAAACCAACTCCTACAAACCAAACTACAGATAATTATTTCATTGTCTTTGATTACACCGTTACGGAAACTCAACTTAGAGCGTGTAATTTACGGAGTGAATTTATAGTTCCATGTGTTTATACAAATGTTCAGGATTGGTGATAACCCAAATCAGGAGTTTTCATTAATGTGTATACACAGTCTGTGACCTGATTAGTAGCTAAAATGGCAATGAAGAAAGGTACTTACTACTACGGTAAAAATCTCACGCCCAATTAGCTGCCTGGCGATCGGATAACTTGAACTTATTCGGCTCTTTGAGCTAGGTCAAAGCGGATACACCACCGATGAGGTTGGCCCCAAACGGGGAAAAACCTGTCCTGTGGTGTTTGGGTCACCTCAGTCTGGCTAACAAACACCATTGGGTGATATCAGTGGGATACAACTGCTCACCTTAATCAATCAGTGGTATATAGTTTTATGGGATCTGATAAAGACAAAGAAAATCTTCTGTCCACCGACAACATGCATCATCCTAAGAGATAAAACATTGTATTATATATTCGAAGTTAAGATGCACATTGGCCGGCCAACTTTATCTTCCCTTCCTGTGTGGTGTTTATTGGCTATTTTTGATTATAGCTTGATTCCACACACTATTTTGGTGCAAGTATGGAAATATCAGCATGTGATACCGATAGCCCAAATTTAGAAGGCCGACTGTTGATATCAGGTGTCCTAATATTATCATTATGGTCCCCTTGGGTTTCTAGTAGAACATAGGGCTCCAACAGCACATCTTCGATTTCTCCTAGTCATTGCGATCCCCTTCTGCCAGCCTCACAACCGTTCATATTCTCTCATCTCCTCCGTACACCATCTCCCCCATGTCACCCTTTGGCATACACCCAACTCTTCGTTCTCGATTCAATTCCACTCGACCTACGGCCTAGCGCTCTATGTTCTTTGACATATCTCTCAGCGCCTGCACATACATCATCATTTTCTTCGGAAAATGTGTTCTTCAATATTTTCTCGGTTGGTTCCTTCCCAGAGTTTCTTCGTGTTGATTCTTTCTGGTCATTTGATCTTCAATATGGACTAAAGGTAACTGTTGATAAAAGTTTGTAGCGGCCTGTCAGAAGTATTTTTCGTGATGCATGCGACAACGTTTGTAACCCATATAGAAACACTAACTGACTTAACATTGGTGTTGAAAATCCGAATTGTATTCTTTATACTGCGGAGTGTAGAGGATTTACAAAGTGATTTCAGATTGATAAAGGTGTATCTAACAGCATGTCGTTGAAACGATGCTTCCTGGATAGGTGGAGGAGGCAACCTCTGTTAAAGCTATCCCGTTGATGGTGATTGGTGCTGGTTATTGTTGTTGCCGCTGCTAGTTGGTTATCTTCATCATCTCCGTCTTCTGGGTGTTCACCTGTAGTCCTGTCTTCTCTGCAATGCTTTTTCTGTCAGTTTGTTGGTTTTCATCTGTGTGTCCTCGAGTTTATCTGTCATCAGAAATAAATCATTTGTGAAGTACAGATCCTGCCTTCTCATTCACTTGAAACGCCTCGCCTTGTTTACCGTTGTGGCTTACCTGATAAAGATCTGGGGCACTGCACTATATAGTGTTGAGGCAATTTCCAAATTACTTAGAGGTTAACTCTATCAAAAAATTCATCTTAGTGTGAACTTTATTAAATAGATACAGTTCGGTACATAAAACTTTTCAGCTGCATTATTTACCACTTTTTGTCAGAATATCGATATACCCTAAACAATCGGTAATTTGTGTTTACTAATATTCGTCAGTTGGAATGAAATATCGCAGAGCTGGACGTGGTAGCTTCAACCATTTGCCTTCCAAAGCACAATATTTATAGCCTTTATAATGCTAGTAATAAACCTTTCACCTTTCCTGTCACGTCTAAGATAATATTTTAACACTTAAACGACCCTTGGTTTCAAAACTGGATTACTAGAAAAAGCTCGATTTGATAATAAAATAACATCTGTACACATAAAATCAGCATAAGCCTTTTTACGGCTAATGGCCCAAAAAACGTAAGTAGGTGACCAAAAGATGCTTCACATGTTAGTTACAAAGAACTATTAAAGTTAAAGAACTATTAAACCCTCCAACGAAAACTTAAGTCATGAATGCAGTCAAGCTTCTGAAAGCTGGAAAAGCAGCTGGACCAGATGGAATACCCCCGGAAGCAATGAAAGTGGACCCAGAAACGACAGCAGATATGCTGACTTCATTATTGCAAAAGATCTGGAAAGAGGGAAAGGTGCCTACTGACTGGAGGAAAGGTTACCTCGTGAAACTACCAAAGAAGGGCGACCCGGGACTCTGCAAGAACTGGCGAGGAATCATGCTCCTGTCGACGCCAAGTAAAATCTTGAGTCGCATCATCCTGGAGAGAATAAAGGACATACTGGATACAGAACTCCGACCAGAACAAGCTGGATTCAGGAAAGGCGAATCATGCTCTGACCAAATTGCAACTCTACGCATTATCATCGAACAAAGCATGGAATGGCAATCAAATCTCTACCTCAACTTCATAGACTTTGAGAAGGCCTTCGACAGCGTTGACCGCGAAGTAATTTGGAAACTACTCGAGTACTACGGCGTACCCCAAATATTCATCAACCTTATTCAACAGCTGTACGACAACGGCACATGTCAAGTGACCCACAACGGAAAACTCAGCGAAGCGTTTGGGGTAAACACAGGAGTCAGACAATTATTATTATTATTTCCTTTAATTCCTAGAGGAACATAGGGCTTCAGCCATGCGTCTCCATTGCGTTCGGTTCTCTGCTGTAGTTTTCACCTGGCTCCAAGTCTGCCCACACGCTTTCAATTCCTCTTCACATGATCTCCTCCAGGTCACCCTTGGACGACCAACTCGTCGCTTCCCTTTCGGGTTCCACTCGATGGCTTGTCTAGTGATGTCACTTGCTGGTTTCCTCAGAGTGTGTCCAATCCATCTCCATTTCTTCCTGCCTATTTGTTTCACGATCGGTTCCTGGTTGGTTCGCTCCCAGAGATCTTTGTTGCTGATCCTCTCCGGCCATTTGATCTTGAGTATTGAGCGAAGGCATTTGTTAATGAAGGTCTGTAGCTTGTTTGAGCTGCTCTTTGTGACACGCCAAGTCTCTGATCCGTATAGTAGTACTGACTTCACATTGGAGTTGAAAATACGGATCTTATTTTTGACGCTGAATGCTGTTGACCTCCACATAGACTTGAGAGAAATGAAAACTTGTCTTGCTTTTCCGATTCTGGCTTTGATATCCTCGTCAGTTCCTCCTGTAGTTGAGACGATGCTTCCCAGGTAGGTGAAAGAAGTTGTTTCCTTCAGGTTCCTCCCATTTATGCTGATTGTTGTCGGTTGTTGCTGTTGATGTTGGCCAGGAATCTTCATTACCTCTGTTTTGTCTATGTTCACTTGAAGTCCTATCTTTGCTGCTTCTTCTGCCAATTTGTTGCTTTTCACTTGCATATCTTCCAGTTTGTGGGAAATCAGACATATATCATCGGCGAAATCCAAATCCTCCAAGGCTTTTGTGTCGGTCCATTTTATGCCTGTTCCCTCGTTGGTTGCCGTTGTCTGCCGCATTATCCAATCTACTGCAATCAGGAAGATCATTGGTGACAGTAGACAGCCTTGTCTCACTCCCGTCCTCACTTCGAAGGATTCTGTGAGCCTCCCGTTGTGGATTACTTGGCATGCAGCGTTGTCATACAGCTGTTGGATGAGATGAATAATTGTCGGCGGCACCCCGTAGTAGCGAAGTAGTTGCCAAATCACCTCTCGATCGACGCTGTCGAAGGCTTTCTCAAAATCGATGAAGTTGAGATAGAGAGGTGACTGCCATTCCAAACTTTGTTCAATGATAATCCGTAGGGTGGCGATTTGGTCAATGCATGACTTGTTCCTCCTGAATCCGGCCTGTTCCGGACGAAGTTTTTCATCTAGGGCTTGTTTAATTCTCTCCAGGATGATGCGACATAGTATCTTGCTTGGAATGGACAGAAGCATAATTCCACGCCAGTTTTTACATTGACTCAAATCTCCTTTCTTTGGCAGTTTGAATAGGTATCCGTTCTTCCAATCCTCGGGTACTTTGCCCTCTTTCCACACCTTCTCTAGTAGTGGCGTCATCAAGTCCGCTGTTGTCTCTGGGTCTATTTTCAAAGCTTCTGCTGGGATTCCATCTGGTCCTGGCGCTTTCCCAGCTTTTAGCATCTTGATTGGAGTCAGACAAGGGTGC